>OY720350.1:43954733-44143081 GCA_963082975.1 Labia minor | reverse complement strand
CTAGAAGTGATTGGTAAAGTTGAGAATATTGGTCATTAGCTAATGAATCTAGTTAATTATACGTTTAGATAGAATTGGAAACAATTTAATTGGATGCTTTTAATTATTAAGCGATCCAATTTTAATGATCATTTATTTACTGATGATGATGAATTTTCTAATAAATAACAATTTGTTTAATAATCTCAAAATTTAGACTTATATAATAGTTTCAAGATATACTCGTATAATAATAATCGTAATTATAATAATGTTAATAAATAAATATATTTTCATTATAAAATTAGGATTGCCACCCTAACTGATTGAATATCAAACAACCCAAAGCTTCTTCAGAATACAATGTTAAAGGAAAACAAATAAATTTTATTTTTTACAGGTAAAGAACTCAAGAATCTCTTAAGAACTAACTAAGTGATTTCAAACAAAATTGTAAACCCGTATCTACAGAAAGCGGTAACTTTATATATATATATACATATATATATATATTAAGAAATCGACAAGATCTTGCGAAATGTTTAAATCTTCTCTAAGTAGAATACTTCGCCTAATAGGTATGTAACAAACTAATAACTTCTATTCACTTGAGAAAATTTAATTGTTGTTCTATCTCGTTGAGGGTGATTAATTAATTTAATATTAAAATAATATATAAGAATATATAATATATTAAATTAAACTTAAAAATATAAAACTTTATAAGAATAATTGGTTAAGTTTAAAGTTCATTGATATTGTTTGCTTGATGCGCATTTCAGTTGTTACATCTCATAATCAAAAGCATTAACTTTCTCAAATAATGTCTAAATAAATATTTTGCATTTAGGTAGCTGCAAAAAAAAAAACAATAGGCTTACATTAACTAGACCTGTGAAGACCGCATGCGCATAATGTAAATATATCAAAAACCTCACAAAGAGGAAGGCAGGAATCTTACTAAATAAATTCTAAAATATATCAATAAACTAAATAAAAATGAAAAATTATTCTTATTAAATTGTATATTTTTAAATTTAATTTTAAATATTAAAGTGGTTCAAGTAGAACAGTAATCTTTCTGGAGTCGCGGAACCCTATACGGTAATATATTTTCCAACAAGAATTAATATTATATTCAATTAATACTTTAAAAAAATCGTTATATTCGAGCTATACGGTATTTTACATTTATTATTATTTCAAAGTACGATAATGTTAAAAAAATTACATATGTGTAGTTATGTATATAAAGAAAACGTAAAAAATAACGATAGGGCTTGGTTCACGGAATCCAGTTTGAAGACCACTGAACTAGAACATATAATAATAATAATAAAATATTTTTTGATGAAAAATATGATTAAAACCGTTAAAAAATAGATAATTTAATATTAATGATTAAGTCCTAAATAGAATATTTTTTATTTGACTTAATTAATTTGATTTAATTAACTTAATAAATACCATGTTTGGATGGATATTATGTACAATAAAATAAATTTATATGGTAGGTAAGAAAATGTAAAATACTTGTACTTTTAACCACAAATAATAATAATAAAAAATAAACCTCTGACTTTGTAGGTCCTACACAAGGACAACGCCTATCAAGCCGGTTATATCAATGAGGTGTCCTATGATCAGTAGAACGGGTCCTCTCAACCTTTACCTTGATTTTCTTGATCGGAGGCGCCATCAAGTAGCTTTTCCCCAATGTTGTTCCCGGAGGCTGGGTTGACTCCGTCCCATAGACCCCAGCTAGGGAAATTCCCTTGCAGGGCCCGGGACTTGAACCCGGGACCATGTGAATGTGAGGCAGGTTCACTACCCACACACCCAATGGCGCCTTCCAATAAATAATAAAATATATAAATAAAATAAAAAAAAATAAAAAAATAAACAAGATTGAACTAATTATTTTTTTTTTTAGATTGAGGAGTTGTGTAAAAAGGAATATTCTCAAGTTTCGCATTTGGTAATGGAGAGGTAGGAATTTGTTAGCTCAGGTCTCGAAGTCAAAGGAGTAACTATGCCGATACCCCAGGCAATAGTCGACAAAGGTTCTGTTTTACTTTCCACCTTGTACAAGCTTACAAAAGAAAGTTTTTAGTTAATATTCAACTACTAAGTTACATTTTATTTAGCATATAACATTAATTTTCATTATATGATAGGTATTTTAATACTTATTGATATACTTAAGTTCTAAATTTAAACATTGCAATTTTTTTTTTTTTAATGAAAAATAAAAATTATTTTTCAAGTGGCTTTATTGTATTTCTAAGAGCTTTTAAGTTTTTCTAAGTGATTGAGAATAACAAATAATCGAGATACTTCATAAAGGCTTGAATTAAAAAAAAATCAAATCTATTAATATATAAAATAATATAAAATGTTGTATTTATTAAATTTTTCAATTACTATTATCGGGACTGACATTTAGTGCATTGGCCTATTGAGTGATATATAATACTATTTGAAACAATATAAACTAAAAAATAATTTTTTAATTGATTATATGTACTTATTATTAAAATTTTAGTATATTAATGAGTTTAAATATAAATAGGTTAAACACAGATGGTTTGATATGGAGATGAACCTCTCAATCTTAAAAAGAAAATGTCTGATAAATTTGAAAGAAAAACCCTAAACAAATAACAATTTTTATGAATTTTTATTTTTTTTACTATCTCGCCAGATCACGAAAGTTTTCGATGTCGAGATTTTGATGGTTTTATACGTTTTGAAGGTTCCTGAATCATTTTCACTAAGGTTGAGAAAAATGTCTGTCTATTACTGTCTTTCTCTCTGTGAGTGTGTTTGTGTGTGTGTGTGTTTGTAGTAAGATTACGCAAAAACAGTTTGAGCTAGAATCATTAAATTTGGAAAACAGACATTATTCAAAATTCGTAGTTTTCTATCAACTTTTGAGAAATGTAGCTCAACCGGAAGAGGGTCATTAGCTACAACGTTTTGATTTTTTTTCATTCAAAGTGACCGTAAAAATAAAGATATATGTTTGATAGTTTTTCACATTATTAAAAATTGTATAAAACTGTTATATATAGAATTTCAGCTTGATTGAATCGCTGAAAGTACCGGAATTAATTTTTTAACACTGCAAATCACGCGCCAACACGTGACTTGGTGCCATCAATAAAGAGCCAAACATTCGCTGGTTTACTAAATATTATTTATTAATTTTAATTTATAATTTATAATTAATTAAATTTAATTTATATATAATATATATGATTTAAACCAATTGAAATTGCGAGATAGTCGAGTGGAGACACTCCAGCTTATTTTTAAATAATAACCTACCTCAAAGTCATGAAGAAGATTTATTGACCAATTTTTAATTTGTAAAATATTATGAAGATAAATTTATAAAATTCTTTTATTATATATATTTTACAAATATATATTATTATATATAAATAATAATAATAATAATAATATGAATATTTGAATTTTTAATGTTTAACAACGAGCTACATAAATATCAAATAATTACCGTTGTCCTCCTTTAGAGCGGATAAGTTTTTTTTTTGGTACTTGTTCAAAGCAGACAATTTTCAATTAAAATTTAAATTCAATTTTATTGATCAATCTTGTGGTTTATAATATTAGATAATTATTTTACATATGATGTTTGCCCGGATGAATCAATCAATAATAATGAATAGTGAATTGTTAATTAAACGTTTTTTTTTGTTTTGTTTTGTTTTATATTATAATTAAAATTCTATAAATTTGTTCAAAGTTCAATAACAATTGTAACTTTTTTAGTCTTGTCTGAAATTCTCACTAATGTATATATTTCTAATTTCTGTATATATATATATATATTTATTAGTTTTTTGAGTTATTTTTTTATAATCAACATAGATTAGTTTGAAAAAAAAGTGTGAATTAACAGAAAAACATGAAAAAGCAATACTACATGCAATAATCGTTAAACAAATGCCAGTACAACAAAACATTTATATTCAAATTTTACAATTATGTACATTAATTAATACATATTTTATTAAGAAAGCTTGAAAATAAAATACATGAATTATATTTTTATTTAACATTTGATATAACTATTATATGTAATTTTAATATTTATTGAAATTTGGTGCAATCATTAACCTTGTAAAAATTGAAAAATAAATAACATCTTATACTTTTTATGTGTTTATATAAGTCCACTTATATAATGATGGATTTAATAGCCTGCTGAACATGAAATCGAGGGATTGAACCTCATCATGTTCAAAAAAAAAAATAAAAAATAAAAAAATATATTAATGTTAATTAATAGAAAAATAAGTTGACCTGTGGCCAATATAAAAAAATCTCCTCATGTGAAATTTGTTGTGAAAATAACCCTTCCCTTCCTATCGTCGATCGCTAATACTACCACTTCCGGTTTCCGGATTTGCACCAAAAGTTGATCAATTCATCCCACTGTGATGCATTAAGTAAATATACCAAATTTCATCAAAATCGGTTGAGCCGTTCAGGCTGTACACATCTATACGGACGGACAGACGGACAGACGGACAGACATCATGCTAAAAATACTTTTTTCTGTTAAGAAAATGCATGATTCGTGGAGATATGTAAAAATCTCCACATATGAAATTTGGTGTGAAAACAATACCTCCCTTACTATCGTCGGTCGGTAATAAATGTAAGGCCCGATTCACACACAAGTGGCGTATAGCACTGGCGTGGTTCTGGCGTGGAACAGGTTTGTAATGTAATTGCATTAGCTTATGACTCAATACCCACAGATATGACGTGTTGGAGGCGTGGAAAATGGCACGAAGACCACTCCGCTCCGACTCCACCGGTGGCTCGTAGGGACTGGCACGCCACTTCTAGACCATTTGGAGTGGTCTTCGTGCCATTTTCCACGCCTCCAACACGCCATACGCCATATCTGTGGGTATTGAGTCATAAGCTAATGCAATTACATTAACAAACCTGTTCCACGCCAGAACCACGCCAGTGCGATACGCCACTTGTGTGTGAATCGGGCCTTAAGGATAGCAAAAATGGATAAAAAAAATGACCCCCTTAAAATAAAATTTATAAATATCCCACAATTAAAATAAAAATTTTAAAATATCTTTGATTGTACTATATATTTATTATATTATTTATTTATTTATTTATTTATAAAGATTTTATCTTTTGACGATCTTAACTTTGTGAGAATTTTTCAAAAGTTGTATTCATATGAAAAATTCAGATGATCTATCTATTTATTTTTCTTTAGTAAACATTTATGTGGATCAAAGTGTATTTCGAATAATACACCAGCTCAAAATTTATTTTCAAAAAATATACTTTTTTTTATAAAATCCCTTTATCAGATTATTTATTTGATTTTATTATTAATTTGAATATTGAATATAAAAAAAACAATCTTGATCGGCTCTCTAGAGTTTTTTTTTTTTTTATTTTCTTTTAGAATAAATAGCATCTATGATAACAATCTTGTTTATTTGTTCGGGATCAAAATGCGTGGATGGGGTCAATGAATTGAAAGGGATGCAAATAAAAAAAAAGGGAGGGTTCTAATCTTTAGCCATTTCAAAAGATAAAAAAAAAAGGAGATAAATAAAAAAAAGTCAATGACTCACCTATGAAGACGAAGATCTGATGATGAGAATATCGTAGGAGCATCGAAATGGAGACCGTCTGCAAAAGAAAAGCAGTATTATTATTATTATTATTTTCTCGGCGACAGTGAAAAATAAAATAAGAAAAAAAAAAAGGTTAAAGAGAACTGAAAAGAAGCCGGAAACGACGCAATAAATAGGATACATTTCGTTAAAGATTTTTTTTTTACCCTCTTTGTATAAATAATATTCTCTCGGTAAAACTTACCTCGTTACATTTCCTATACAGGTTAAGGAAAAGAAGAAAAATCTAAAGAAAAAAAAAAGAGCTTTGAATAACTTTTTAAGGGTTTCCTGAATATGTATATAGAGATATAATTATATTTGTGAATCAATTTACAATTTCGATTGTATGGAAAGGTTATTCGTAAAAAGTGTTCATTTAAGACCGCAAAAATTACAAATGATATTGGGGGAATAAAAAATAATAAAATAAAATAAAAAAAAAAAAAAAATGAATATTCATGGTATGATTAAATTGGTTTCCGAGTTTTCGACAATAAATGTATAAAAAAAAATGGTAATTATATTGCTTCCTTTGGAAAAAACTTTTGTCACACCCGATCTTACTAACACAACTCGCCTTTAAATGGTCTATACTTCGAAATTAGATTCGTATTGGAAATGTTTTTTTTAAAGAAAACTTATAAAATATTTTTATATTAAAATTTATATATATATATATATATATATATATGAATGGAAGGCGTTAGAGGGATTTTTGAGAGAGGTTTGAAGATATAGAGATTTCCAGGTTTCTCAATTTAATTTTTGATGTTTTTGCTATCTCGCCAGAGATAGTATTGTGATCACGAAAATTTTCGATGTTGAGATTTTGATGTTTTTATACGTTTTGAAGGTCCCTGAGTCATTTTCACTAAGGTTGAGAAAAGTGTATGTGGGTGTGTGTAGACAAGATTACGCAAAAAACGGTTTGAGCTAGAATAATGAAATTTGGTACACGGGCATTATTCAAAATTTGTAGTTTTCTATCAACTTTTGAGAAATATAGCTCACCCGGAAGTGGGTCATTACCTACCATGTTTTGATTTTTTTTTTCACTAAACTGGCCGTAAAAATAAAGATATATGTTTGATAGTTTTTCACATGATTAAAAATTGTATAAAACTGCTATATATAGAATTTCAGCTTGATTGAATTGCTGAAATTACCGGAATTAATTTTTTAACACGTTGACTGGCAATCACGCGCCAGCACGTGACTTGGTGCCATCAACAAAGAGCCAAACACTCGCTGGTTTAATAAATATATTTTATTAATTTTAATTTATAATTTATAATTAATTAAATTAAATTTAAATATAATATATGTGTTAATTAATCCAATTCTAAATTGCTAGATAGCCGAGTGGAGAGATTCCCGATTTTTTTTTTAATATCTGACAGTCAAGATGATTTAGAGATGTGCATATTTTATTATATTTTTATTTTAGTTTATTTTTTCCTTATTATAATGCGCGTTATTTTGGCGCAATTTTCAAGTTTATTTTGGAGGGAATTTTTTTAGAGATTCTGGATCATACTATAATCTGTGTGTCCAAGAGGCAAAGCCAAAAATCTAGCGAAAATGAGCGCCGAAACGTTGAAACCCATATCTCATAGTGAAAATAACCCGAAAATAAGTTCTCGTAATTAAAACCCTAAACGATAAATAATATTAAAAATAATATTTCTCTAATTTTCATAATGGCTTATATTAGTCCAAAATTCTATTGAAAAATTAGACCATCCAAATAAATTTAATTTAACAATTATTAATAAGAAAAACAAAATAATAAGTTAAAAGTGATGTATATACCAATATATATATTTTGTTTGGATTGTTCTTATCTTATGATTAAAAAGATTGTTTTCAAGCATCGAACTTTACTTTTCATTACCCCCAACGATGGGAATTACAATTCTCTATTATCTCTCTCCTACTCTCTCCTATCACCCCTATCATTTTCCTTAAATGGAAATTCGATCTCTTCTGTCCATATGTTTACGAGTTTGAGAGTTAATGGCCCAAATAACATTTGTTATCAGTTTCAAAAGAAACACTATGAAATCCAAACAAATATTTCACATTATTAACTATATATATATAGAAAGAGAGAGAGATATAGAAGGAGAAAAATGTATCGAGATCGATTCGCGAAAGATAGATCAAATAACAATTTCTTGGGTTGTCCCTTTCCATAGGCAACCGGAGATCGCACACTTGTTATTAATCTTTTTTCATCTCTTCTCACTGGTCTATAATCATAATTTTGATATATTGTGCCTAGTTGTAATATATGGTGGTCGTGAGGGTAATTGATCTGCTCCCGGAGGAAGGGCCGGCTGTCGATGTGATACCCGACTCTGTCGTCTTCCCTTTTTCCCTTTTGGAGATCCCCATGGTCGGGTTAATTAGGAGCCTGAGCAACGCGCACCCTCATTGCCACCCCATGAAATTTTATACCCTGTGCCGGATTGTTAGCCACAGCCGACCCAAAAGTCGATAAAGCACCAAGGGCGAAAACACACAAAATAAATCGCAATCATTTATATTTACTATCTCCACAGAAAATCCCTATTAGAGGATCTTTCAGATTTTTAAAAAAGCAAAGAAAATAAAGCCAGAGGTAAAATAAAAAAAAAAATAAAAAAAATAAAAAGCTTAACTAACCACGAAACAATTTTTATTTAAATAATTTTATTAAAAATTGTACTGTATAAAAATACAGTTCTCGAAATCAATTTTAATATTTTAGAATTTAGAATTATAATATTAATTATTTATTTTCAAATTTCTAATTAGGGGTGTTTTAAAAAAGTAATGATTAATACTAAGCAATATTACATCAATTTTTATTTAAATAATTTTATTAAAAATTGTACTGTATAAAAATATAGTTCTCGAAATCAATTTTAATATTTTAGAATTTAGAATTATAATATTAATTATTTAACTAATTAGGAGTATTTTAAAAAAGGAATGATTAATACTAAGGAATATTACATATACTCAGAGTATGTCTACCTATATAAATATAACTCGTATATAATTTTGAATTATAGCAGTGTTTCCCAAACTTTTTTGACTGCCACCCGGTTCGAGGTCTTAAAATTTGTCGCGACCCACTTCATTAAAAAAAAACATTTATTTAAAAATTTTATTTTTTCAATTAAAATCAAGTTGTTTATTTCATATTTGTATTTCTAATGATGTAAAAAATAATAAGAAAAAAATATTTTTTGTGTTTCTAATTATGTAAAAAAATAATAAGAATTTCTAAAAAATTTTCGGGACCCATTAAAATTTTTCTGCGTGTCTGTTAACCGGGTCGTGACCCACACTTTGGGAAACCCTGAATTATAGCTTTTAACGGAATTATAATTTATAAGAAATTCTGAAAACATTGATTTTTAGGAAATTATCTCAATATATACCTATATAGTTTGTTTGGGGTTTCGAGGAAAGTTTTAATTATCAAAAGTTCCGGATTATATTCGCGTTGGTTAATGAGATTTGAATCTCGACGTTTCGAGTTTCAATTTTGATGATATTTTCAAGTGAGTTTTGGGAAAAAATTTCCATGATTCTATGTCTTCAAGTACCATTATCCAAATAATAATAATAATTATTGAAATAAATATTTTAGTCGATAAAATCAGGTTCAACCTATTATTCTTATATGAATATCAGAAATTATGGTATAATAAATTTTAACATGTAACAATTTATACGCATTTTATTCTAATAAAGTAAAAAGATATTTTATTTTCATTAAAATATGAAATTCGAATTTTCATTATCCTTATTCAAATTAGATTAATTATTTAAATTAAAAAAAAAATAATTAATTAAATATTTAATAACAAATATTTTTTATATAATATTTGAAGAATCTAGAAACATATTTAAATAAACTCTTTCAAATATAATTTATACTTTAGATCAGAAGTCGGCAAAGTGGTCTATTTAACAAAAGCAAAAAAAGTCAATGATCAAAATAATTTGGCGACCCATTCTTGAGAAAAAAAAACTATTTTTGATTCAAAAGAATGTTTCCTACCGTATTGTATGTAAAAAAATCTGGAGTGTCTCCACTCGACTGGTGAAATATCCAAAATCTTTTCATTCATCACTTGGATTTCCCGGTCTCCCCTATTTGATTTATGCGCATTTCCATTGTTACATCATCATTCTTCTCCATGAAACAAGCTTCTCGAGTATCAACACAAATTCGTATAAAACAAATTCAAATGTCAATTAAATTAATTCATCGAATTTCCTTAAGAAAAAGTCATTCATATTGACATTTATATTTTGAAGTTTAACTTTGTATAATTTATTAAACTGTTTCTACTACAGTTAAATCAATAAATTTATATATATCATTTTTTTTTAAATCGATTTATTCTTTTTTCAAAAAAAGCTGGAGTGTCTCCTATCGACTATCTCGCAAATTTCAATTAGATTAATTAACGTATATTAATTTAAATTAAATTAAATTAATTAAATTATAAATTAAAATTAAAAAATAATATTTATTGAGCCAGCGCATGTTTGGCTCTTTGTTGATGGCACCACATCACGTGTTGGCGCGTGAGATATGCAGTGTTAAAAAATTAATTCCGGTACTTTCAGCGATTCAATCAAATTGAAATTCTATATATAGCAGTTTTATACAATTATTAATCATGTGAAAAACTATCAAACATATATCTTTATTTTTACGGTCACTTTGAATGAAAAAAAATCAAAACGTTGTAGCTAATGACCTTCTGGTTGAGCTACATTTCTCAAAAGTTGATAGAAAACTACGAATTTTGAATAATGCCCAAGTACCAAATCTCATCATTCTAGCTCAAACCATTTTTGCGTAATCTTGGTTACATACATGCACACATACACACACACATACATTTTTCTCAACCTTAGTGAAAATGATTCAGGAACCTTCAAAACGTATAAAAACATCAAAATCTCAACATCGAAAATTTTCGTGATCGCAATACTATCTCTGGCGAGATAGTAAAAAGAAAATTATCCCTTCCTCCTATAATAACGCGTTTATTAATTCAAATTTTACATAATATATATACATATATATATAAAACTAATTTTATATCTTCACAAAACCATAATTTACTTCTTAGAATCCAATTTCAAATAAATTCTTCGGATTTCTTCTCTCTACCTTTCAATAACATTCTCATTCAATTTTCATTAAATTAATATTCTTTCAAATATGAATTGCTATTAGAATTTTCAATATCTTGATAAGAATGGATTAAAGAAAAAAAAAAGAACAAACTCTCAATATGATAAGTGAAAATTGAATTCGCTTTAAAAAGAAAGAAAAAAATTCATTTCACTGATAAGAAAAACAATAAAATAGATTGAAGACAAATTAAATTGTCATTCTTATTAAAAAAAAAAATTAAAAAAAAAATTATTTTTACTCCCACCTCCCACAAATAATTTTCTGAACTTATCCCTTGATAAATATCAAATTATATTTGTCAATTGATTGGCTGGTTTAAAAATTAATCATTGATTTATTTTTTGATAACATTTTGAATATTTAAAGACATATTCTAATTCTTTTAAAAAATAAAATTAAAAAGATATTATAATCTATTTCTTTATATTATAAATGAAGTAAGTAAGTTAGAATTTGTAGCAAGACTAATTTTTTTTTTATAAATCTTTATTAATAAGGAGCAATATAACTCATTAAATAACTTGGCAAAAGTAGATAGAGAAATCCATCCATACAATGTGAAATTTAATTATTATTTGTTTCGCAGAAATATTAATTAATATAATTCGTATAAACAAATGTAATTTGTTTTCTTAGAATTCATTTATTCTCTCCTTGTAATTGTTTTTTATTTATTTAATTTTAACTTCAAATTCATCATTATGATATAACCAAATTTATTTATTCATTTTAAGTAATCTTTACGAATATATATACATACATATATTCTAATATATTATTATTATTATAAATATATATGATGAGTTATTTCCGCGATATTTTCATATTTTATTTTAAGATTTATTTCTCGACGATTCGACGCAGACTTTTTTTTTCCAATGACGCTCGGACGAGCCGGACCTTAGTTCAATGTAACTGATTGTGTGATTGTCCATGATATTTCGGAGCCTCACTCAAATAAAACTTCATCCGACCAATCAACTTGCAAATCCTTCTATGAGTCTTGGTCAGTCCGACTAAGACCCAGAATCCTAAAATTATCTTCTAGCTTTTTTAAAAATGACGCCTAATGTCGATAGTTAAATCTCAAAATAAAATATGAAAATAACCCGGAAATATCTTCTTATAATATATATATATAATAAAAACATTCAAAGAAACCTAAACAAACATATGTATATATAGTATATGTATTTGGTATGGAAATCTATATGAAATAACGGTGGGGAGTCTAAATTTTCTTTCGAATTTGAATGCACACATCCAACCTTATCATTTGTTTTAAAGGCATCTGTTAAAAATTATGAAATAATTGGGAAATTTATTTATAATTGATTGAAACATTCGGTTTTATCTGTTGTTGCATGTGGTCTCTTTTTGAAAGTAAGTTAGTAAGATCACAAATAATTTGAGGCCTTTTTATAATCCAATGAGGTTTGGGGATTTATATATGTAACTTGATGTTTAAAAATTTCCTCTAAAATGTCGAGATGGCATTTCATTCGATTTACCAGGGGTTTAGTGGATCTTGGTCTTGCGAATTTGTTCATGTTTATTGGTTTCGAGAATAATATAAATGATGGATGATTTCTTAGGGATAATATTTTCAAAATGTAATTTAATGATAAAAAAAATCTCCGTATACGAAGTGGGACCTCACCAAATTCCACAAGTAAACTATCAACAGGGCTAGTTTTAAATGCGCCGAGTACAATACGGAGAGCCATATTGTGTACTGGATCAAGCCTTTTTAAAACAATAGACAGGAGAAGCCTACTTCTAACAGCTCTGTAGGCTCTCAGGAGCACGGTCGAGTCCGCTCCCCAAAGAGACCCTAACAGAACTTTCAAAAGATTCATCGACTTGAGACATTTTGTTCTATGTTGTTCAATGTGTGGTTTCAAGTACAATTTTTTTTTTATCTAAAACAGGCCCTAAGAATTTGACGAAATCCTGGAAGACGAGTGGACTTCAGCCAAGCGTTAAACGAGGATCGGACTGTGTTCTTAACCTACTAAAATGTAAGCAGGAAGTCTTCATAATGGAGATTTTAAAGCCATGTTCAAATGCCCAAGAACTTATGTTATTTATAGCCAATTGAAGTCTATTTTTGATGAAATTTAAATTGGCTGATTTGTAATAGATACACAGATCATCTACAACGAGCGAATGTTGAACTAACTTACAGTCGAGATATCGATATTAAACAAAGTAGTACTTAATACAATACCTTCGGACAGACCATTTTCCTGTTTATTTATTTGAGATTGGAATGAAATTATGCACTTTTATTAATGTAAACTATTTTAATCTTCAGATACCAAAGATGAACTGATTAGCTGGTATAATAATAAGAATAAAGCAATATTTATTTAATAAATAAAAATAATATGTTGAGGATAATTGTTATTATATAAATAAGCTTAGTATTCTTTACAATTTGGAAATATTGTTTTGATTGTCTATTTGGGGATATTAATAAATTGGTTTGGCAGATTATTATCCTGCAATTCAATTTTTTTTATTTATAATTAATAATTATCTTTCTTTGTGAATGTAAAAATAGGCCATAAATCAATTTGTAATTTCAAAAATCCAAAAATTATTTTTTGGAATAAATTCCTTAATAAGAATTTATATAAGGTCGATAACAAACTAGGTTCAAAGAACCTATTCATATATGTTTGACAATGAATACAAAAATATTGATTTCCGTCATTTTCCCACACAAAATTATTAAAATAATAATATAAGTATTATTTTTTTTTATTTTTATTTCTAATAATCAAATATTTATTAGATTAATTATTTTATTGTAAAAGTGATTCTTTTGATTAATTTAGTTTATTATTAATTTATTATTTATTTAATATTTTATTTGAATTAATTGTAATTATCATTTTAAATGAATATCAATTAAAGTAATAGATTGTTTTTTTAAAAAAAACCATATATGTTAAAATGTTTTCCACACCACCTTGAAAGATTTTAATATTTTGATTTATATTTAAGACTGGTGTTATTAATATTAATTTAATTAAGAAAAAAACAATTAAAATTATTTTTCGTGTAAATCAGACCTATACAGATTGATTCTTCATCATAAAAACCTCTTAATACGTGAATTTGATAAAAATCATGAGCATCAATTTAAAGTCCAGGAAAAATATAAGATATCTACAGATAGATTAAATAGATTTATAGTTTGATAGATAATAAGTTGACCTGTGGTCAGGTCCGAACCGACCGACGGTTTGAAATAAATTAATTTCCAGCTACAGAAACAATTTCAAATAATTTTAATATATCTATTAATGTAATAAAAAACAGATAGGCATACATAAATAATAAATAAAAACATTTTTAATTTTATTTTATTTATAATATATATGCAAGACCAGACTGTGACGTCATGAATGGCTGGATGACGTCATATAATTTTAAATCAAGAAAAAACTAATAAATAAGATTTTCCCGAGGATAAAACCAATACAAAGTGCATGATTCGTGGTGATATATAAAAAAATCTCCTCATGTGAAATTTGGTGTGAAAATAACCCTTCCCTTCCTATCGTCGATCGCTAATACTACCACTTCCGGTTTCCGGATTTGCACCAAAAGTTGATCAATTCATCCCACTGATGCATTAAGTAAATATACCAAATTTCATCAAAATCCGTTGAGCTGTTCAGGCTGTACACATCTATACGGACGGACGGACGAACGGACGGACAGACGGACGGACGGACGGACAGACATCATGCTAAAAATACTTTTTTCTGTTAAGAAAATGCATGATTCGTGCAGATATGTAAAAATCTCCACATGTGATATTTGGTGTGAAAACAATACCTCCCTTACTATCGTCGGTCGGTAAAAAGATAGATAAATAATACAGATTAAAATTTTTAATTTATATTTTAATATTTTTCTTTTAATTATAATATTTTTTATATTATATATCGTTATGAAAATTATCTAGAATTTAAATAGACCTTCCAAGAGGGTTTTAATATCCATTTATTTGATGAGGTAAGATTGTTTGTAGTATGAGTCGTTTTCAATCTGGATGTCATTAGACTTAATCCCCCCGACTTGTATTATTAGGGCCGTAATTCATTCAAGTGAGCCCGGGGCCCAATTACGGCTTTGTCCAAGGACAGGAAGGATACATTGCTAGTAATGTCGTGTTCAATTGTATTTCGGATGTTTTGATTTGAGTGGCAATGCTGAATTTTCCCCTTTCAGGATCATTGGATTACCAAGCGTGAGTTTCCTTCCTGTTGCTTTTTATCTATAGGGTCATTTCCGTCTACTTGTTCTCCCTTCTTCAAGAGAAAAAAAATAAATCCTTTCTTGGATCGATGAATCGAGTAGCTGTCCAAAATTACCTAATTATTTAAGAGAATGCGGTGAGAAGAAATTTAGGAAAAGTAGTGGTTATAATAATGAGACAAAAGCCAAGTGTTTTGCTTAATAATATCTTAACCCCACTCTTTTCTACACACAATTTCTTGAAGAATGGGCTGTAATTTTGCAAGTGAGCAGGTTTGACTTGTCTTCTCAAGTGGCTCCTTCTTATCGTAGATTTAAACCATTCAATGAATGTCTCTCGTAAATTTCAATAAATTCGACAGGTTCAATCGAGTAAATGTTGTCTGTTCAGAAAAAGTTTTAGATTGAAATATATACGTCAATAAATGAACCTAATGAGTATTGTTTTTAGGATACACACTAAACAAATTGAGCAATAAAGGATCTATCTAAATGTGGAACACGGCATGTCGTGTATTTCACTTTGTAATTATTAGATAGAGTATTTTGCAAATAGGAAAAAAAAAGAAATATATATATATATATATATATATATATATTTATATTTAATCATTATATTGAGATTAAATTTTAGATAAATATTCAATCATTTGTTTATATTCATAATATTAAATAAAACATTAAAAATTGAAAAATATAATCCAATTAAAATACAAATTTTTCAGAAAATGTATCATATCTAGAATTAATTAATGTTATATAACATTTTCAGAAAAAAAAACACAAAAATAATATTTAAATATGTATAGCTGGGAAATCAATTCAATTCCAAAAAAAAAAAAAAAAAAAAAAAAAAATATTCCCTCTAATTCATTATTTCAAGCTTGTAATTCAATCACAGCATGAAAAATAAACATTTATATAATTAAACAAGTTTATATTATAAAATTAAAAAAAATAAATATTTTTAATTTTATTAGAAATTGTTCAGATCAATAGGGTGTCGTGTTTTTTTATTTTTTTTTTATTTGGATAGATAATTGTTTGATCAATATAAGAAACGAAAATGATCCATTTATGTCTAAACGGCATAATCTGCTTGAGTTATTGAGAGAATCTTCTGTCCTAAGGTAAACCATTGCAGGTCTCTTGAGGCTTGGTTGTTAAGCGGCTTAGTCTGTTCCAATAGGAGCCATGGGATTCAAGAGCTTAATCGAAAGGGGCAAATCTACCAAATACTAAACCACACGCACTTTTACATACAATTTACTATATAAAAAAAAAACAATATTTGTTATGTTAATTATATCTTTAGAAACTTAATGTTACAATATATAAGTATAATAAAATATTCTAAATTCTAATTTATTTCTTTTTAATCATTATCCATTCCTATAAAAAAGAAGGTATGAATAGTAATTTGATGTGATCAAAAAAGGACATTTGTAATTACATAGCAATGCGAAAATTTTGAAGAATCCCCAAGAAAAGGAAAGAAATTTTAGTGCACCTAAAATAATGTATAAATATTTCTTGAATAAATAAAATAAAATATAAAAAAATACAAATAAGCATCTGATTGGAATAAAAAATTAAGAAATACAAGATCTAAATCTCAAACTGAACTCGAAAATTCTTAAGCCGGCTCCACACACATGTGGTGTTTGCCAAATATCAAGCAAAACATTTGGAAAACATCGCATGTGTGGGTGGGTTGCTTGCCCTGAGCTTAGTATATGCCGAGCACAAACATTCGGGTGCGTTCGCTATTATAGCGAGCACAAGACGAATATTTGAGAATATTTATATCCACAATTTTAATAAATAATATTGTTTCTCTAACAATTCTTTTTTATATAATAAATTAACAATTCCAATTAAATAATTGATTTATAAAGGTTTACATTACAATTATTATGATTAATTAAATTCAATAAACCAAATTAAGGAGGTTATGTTTATATATTAATAATATTAACAAGACGAATATTCAATACAAGCACCTAAACTTGGTGCTTGGTATTTGGTAAATATTCGTTATTTGACAAACACCGCATATGTGGAGCCGGCTTAAGCCTTTCATATTCTCCTTTATATAACCCTACCACTCGAATGTTTCCTAAATAGTCTCCAAATAAACAAGCTTTCTCTAACCGTTCTTCACTGATTCTAGCCATTCTAATAACTCCTTGTTCAGAAATGCATATAGGTAATCTTTATTTCAAACTTATTAGGTTTATAAATGCAATATAAAATCGAATTTTCAAATAGACTGAATTAATTTCTGTCCCTCAAAATATTTGAGTAATCTAGTCTTAGAGTTAGAGTAATAAAAAAAAAAAACACAATATTTGTTTGTGGTAAATATAAAGTCTTTCAAAACTCTCTCTCTCTTTGAAAATTGTTCCAAGGATATTTCTGAAATTTTCGTCTCATGGAGATTTTAAAGTGGAGAATCGATCTGTTCAGATCTTTATGGAAATCATTTTGGTTATTTTGCTTTTAATTAATATAAAATAAATAATAACAGATGTCAATAGATATTTTAATTAAAACATTATCTTGTTTCAAGATGGTTATTTATTTTAATTTGTTATTATTGTTAATATATATATATACTTATACTAAAAACTTTTAAATGTTTAAAATGTTAATAATGAAAAAATCATATTTACTAAATACTAAAGTAATAATAAATATTATTTCATTAAATTAATTAATTTAAATGATATTTGTTTTTAAGAGAAATTAAAACATAAATTAATATATATATATATATATATATAATATATCGTAGAACCAGAGAACGAATTAACGTCGTTCAATGCTATTCATGTTTCGAATATGGACATATTCAAATTAATTGTAAAGGACCTCATCGAAAAAAGAAGGTGTGTGCTTCAAAAAGAAGAAAAGAAAACTCTACGCAAATGTTATCGAACCAAAGATGCTTTATGCATCTCCAGTTTGGGTTGAGGCCATAAATAAAAAGACACATGCAAAAGCTGTGGTCTGTACAAAGATTGGCTGCAATGAAAATCACTTCTGCGTAACGTACTGTTTCGGGAATTGCTGAAATAGTAACGGCTGGACTGCCTCCCATAGACCTTTTAGCTATAATAAGAGAAGAAATATTTAAAAAATTAAGAGAAGCAAGAGCCAATGAGGAAACAGCAAGGCTTCAAATTAAGCAAAACGCAAGACTAAGACTCCGATACAACAGGACGTTGGACCCACAGACTAATTCCAAACATTAAAACATGGTTAAATAGAAAAAATGGGAGATAAACTATTATCTCACACAAGTACTGTCGGGTCATGGTTGCTTCAAAAGCTACCTGTGTAAATTTGGAAGGGCAAAAACGGCAACTTGTCCGAATTGTAACTACATAGAAGACAACGCAGAACATACATTGTTTATCTGTGAAAGGTGGAAATCGAAGAGGGAGGATATAAAAAATTGAGATCTCCAAAGAAAATTTAATAGACCAGATGACAACAAGTAAAGAGAAATGGGGTCTTATTAACAATTTAATAAAAGAAATAATTAAATCAAAAGAAAAGCAGTTGAAGACGAAAAAATAATCCTAAAATCTACGATAGACCTATGCCGAAAGGCGATTCCTATCATGGAAACAGGATTGGAAAGTAAAATAGAAGAAGTAGGTGTTTTGGTAGGTAGATCGTCTAGCATGGAGCCCGACACCCAGCATTTCACCTACAAAATAATAAGTTGACCTGTGGCCAGGTCCGAACCGACCGACGGTTGAAATAAATTAATTTCCAGCTACAGAAACAATTTCAAATAATTTTCATATATCTATTAATGTAATAAAAAACAGATATGGATACATAAATAATAAATATAAACATTTTTAATTTTATTTTATTTATAATATATATGCAAGACCAGGCTGTGACCTCATGAATAGCTGGATGACGTCATATAATTTTAAATCAAGAAAAAGCTAATAAATATGATTTTTCTCGAGGATAAAACCAATACAAAGTGCATGATTCGTGGTGATATATAAAAAAATCTTCTTTGGTGTGAAAATAACCCTTTCCTTCCTATCGTCGATCGTTAATACTACCACTTCCGGTTTCCGGAATTGCACCAAAAGTTGATCAATTCATCCCACTGATGCATTAAGTAAATATACCAAATTTCATCAAAATCGGTTGAGCCGTTCAGGCTGTACACATCTATACGGACGGACGGACAGACATCATGCTAAAAATACTTTTTTCTGTTTAGAAAATGCATGATTCGTGGAGATATGTAAAAATCTCCACATGTGAAATTTGGTGTGAAAACAATACCTCCCTTACTATCGTCGGTCGGTAAAAAACAAAAAACAAGAAAAAAAAAATATCGTATATAATTCTGGGAATTGGTAGAATTCATTATTTGGCCGGGTTTTGTAAACCGAAATGAGCAACAGCAAATACAAGCTTTAAATAAACCCATTATTGTTAGATTTTTTTGAATATATGATCTGTAATCTATGTATAAATAATGGTATTTAAATATCAAATTAATATTTCTTTATTAACTTCTTTTTAATGTTATTTAATGAATCGAATGGCATTGATGTAGATGAACCAAAATCAGTGTAGACATTTTGAAGTATTCATTAAACACCCTTTTTAAGATTGTATTCAATATTTCTAGTTGAAATGTTTGTTGAAATAAAAAATAATAAATAAATAAATAATACTATTGGGTAGGTGAAACCTTAAAAAAATATTTATATACAAGTACTTCTAAGCGGGTAGATAAGTGAAGATTTGTATATGTATCTAGAAAATAAACTGACTAGTGTGTTTTTAGGTTATAATTATAGAAGGAAATTTGGAATTGTGAATTGAATTTTAAATTAATAATAATAATAATAAGTAAAATTTAATTTTTAAAGTTCTTTTCTTCTTTTATTAAATTATTTTAAACTACAGAACAATTCCAGTGACACATAGACCCAGATCGACACAGATTAGTATTTGATATGGTATGAATTCTGTATTTAAAATATTCTGATTCAATTGTTTTTACATGTATACTTGTATAGTTCAAATAAATATAAATATTCATGTGATATTTTAATGAATAAAAAAAATCCATCTTAATTAAATTCAGAGTAAATTATTTATTTAAATAAAAAAAAATTGGAAGCCTTAGGCCTGTTAAATAGCATGTGGATGGCGAACCTTTTTCAATGTCCGTGCCACAAAATTATAAAAAATCTTTTTGAAGTAACTAACGTGCCACAAAATTGTCATTTTTTTTCTCTACCACCTGTACCCCTTTTAGCTTGAATATATAATCGAATATTTTTGTATAACTTCTAACTATCCTGTATAAAAGTGTTATAATTTTAAATATTAAACTTTATTCCAAAAAAATAAAATGATTATTAAAAAATTTGGAATTTATTTTTGATAAAAATATATCTTTCCAAAATTTTATTTTTTATTTTTATTGTATGGAAATTCTTTAATTGATTTTAGTTTGTAGTTTTTTAGTTGTAGATAATGACAAAAAAGCAAAATTTATATTTGATACCGTGAACCACTTACATTTTCTTGTTTTGATAATGATATGTTAAATTCTAGAAAAAGATTGCGATTCTGGCACTATTCTCCAACCGTCCTATGCGTAAAGTAAAGCAAAGCTTGATATAAATTTTATAAAATTAATTTTTCTTTTTTTTTAATAAATATTGATAAAATTTACAGCATATATTAAAATAAGACCATATAAGAATAGGTGTATTTCATCGTCCCAATCAATTTGGAGTTTATAACTTCACAATTTCCCAGACAAACAGACAAATAAAATGACAGACACGAAAAATACATTAAAAAAGTCATATTAGGGTTCCACAGATCACACACACACACATGAAGAGTAGATTTGAAAAAAAATAAATCCTGAACAAAGCTATTTGTACGGTATCAACACGCAATGGTATAATACGAGGGTGGGATGAAAAGTTTCCGACCTGACCAAGAAAAACGATGTTTTTCAATTTTTCTTTTGTTTTATTTTTCAAAATTCAAGATAGTTGAGTCCTGTACGATGTCAGCTGAACGTGTGCGAAATATTTTGCAAAACCATTTGAATATGGAAAGCTATGTGCAATATGGATGCCGCATTTCCTAACGTTAGACCAAAAATTGCTTCGAAAAACCATTTCTAACGACAATTTGGTGCTCTAGGCGTAATCCAAACGAATTTCATAACTGTTCATGAGATTTAAATTAAATTAAATAAAATTTAATTAATTAATTAAATAATTTATTAATTAATTATAACACCGTTATGAGAAATGTATCAGTGTTGATGGAGATTATGTTGAAAAATATAGCAAAAAAAAAAAATTTAAAAACATCGTTTTTCTTGGTCAGGTCGGAAACTTTTCATCCCACCCTCGTAGAAGTCCAAACGGTATACACTGAGTCTATCAATCATGAATGTTTTTATACTGCGAGGGAATTCAAGCGATATTTCAGCTTAATAAAATGCATAATTTGCCGGTTTAATCTACTAAGATAGATAAATAAATATTCAGTACTTTAAATTTTATAAATTTTAATTTTAATGTCATTTATTCATTTTTAATTTATTTCTATTGTAAAAAATTATAATTATTAAAAAAATAATTTTGTCTTTATGCGTGTCATGAAATTTTTCAAATGTTCGCCATCCCTGTTATATAGTATTTTGGTTTAACTTGTTTCTATTATTAAAATATTATATGTTAAAATAAACAAGAAATATATTTTTCAATTTAGGTAAATAAATGAGTGGGTCTTTAATTGTGGAGTATCTTAATTAAATAGCACTTAATAATAATAAAATTAATACCCTCATTATAGGAGATTATTTTTATGTTGTTATACCCTTTTAACCTCCTAAGTTTAGATATTTAATTGGTATATAATATATTTTTCAATATATCTAATAAATAAAATAGAAATAATAATGAATACTTCAATGTAATGATTTTTGACGGTCATTTATAATAGACGTCTTTTTAATGAGGGTGGAATTTATCTTAACTTTTATAAGAAGATAATTATCGACAAATTTTGAAAGACTTCCTTTTTTCGTGCACGAGGAGTTCAATAATTGAAAGGATCTCTACTTATCAATTAGATATCACGGGAGAGGGGAATAAAAGAAATCGGATGTTGCACATGGTTAGGTATATATAATGTAGAAAAAGGGGAGGGGCACGTGCCCACGCGGAGGGTTGATTGCCGCCATTCAGGCCATCGACAAGTGCCAATTAGACAGGGCCAGGATTAACGGCGCCAGACTGACACACAGACAAAGTGAGGTTTTCAGCGACCAATCAAAGCTCATTCATTCTACCCTCTCAAATAAATACCTTTATTACATACCCGTTGAAATTATAGAAATTATCCTTATCATTACAAACGAACGACAAACTTTTCTCTCAATGGGATAAGTCGAAATTATTTCATCAGTTGCGTTTCAAAATAATATAAAATCAGATAATATGCGTGAGAGAGAAAGATCAAAGTAGTATTGGAAAAGTAATAGGATTAATAGAAAGGAGAAGGGATTAATATAACAAACACGACAGAAACAAATATAGTCTTAATTGTCTATTAGTTGGAAAATGCCAAATAAATTATTTAGGAATTTCTGGAATCAAACAGCAAATTTCCATCTTTATTGGTAGATAATAGAAGAGCCAATGTAAAGGGATTCATGATTGAAGCTGTAAACTATTTATATATAATATAACTTAAATTTATAAAGAAAGGATGAAGAGATCCCTCCTGTTTTTGATTAAATTTTATAATTTATAGAATAATATTAATTAATATTTAAATAGCACATAAAAATCTGTCCTTTTTTACTATCTCGTAAGAGATAGTATTGCGATCACGAAAATTTTCGATGTTGAGATTTTGATGTTTTTATACGTTTTGAAGGTTCCTGAATCATTTTCACTAAGGTTGAGAAAAATGTCTGTGTGTGTGTGTGTATGTAACCAAGATTACGCAAAAACGTTTTGAGCTAGAATCATGAAATTTGGTACATGGGCATGATTCAAAATTCGTAGTTTTCTATCAACTTTTGAAAAATGTAGCTCAATCGGAAGAGGGTCATTACCTACAACGTTTTGATTTTTTTTTCCTTCAACGTGACCGTAAAAATAAAGATATATGTTTGATAATTCTTCACATGAATAATAATTGTATAAAACTGCTATATCTAGAATTTCAGCTTGATTTATTTGCTGAAAGTACCAGAATTAATTTTTTAATACTGCAAATCTCACGCGCCAACACGTGACGTGGTGCCATCAACAAAGAGCCAAACATGCGCTGGTTTAATAAATATTATTGATTAATTTTAATTTATAATTTAATTTAATTTAAATTAATGTATGTTATTTAATCCAATTCAAATTTGCGAGATAGTCGAGTGGAGACACTCCAGCTTTTTTCAATACTCAATCCAATGCTAAATACCAATAAAGAATGGTTCGATTTTATTTTTCAATGTATTTTTTTAAAAAAAACTCTGATTCAACGAATATTTGAAAATAAAAAACAAACTGAAGTAACCCAATCAATAGTAACAAAAGTTATCGCTTCCAGCTAATAATTTTTCATTTCGATTGCGCATATATATATATATATATATATATATATTGAAACTAAATTCAAGTATAAATTATCATTATACAAAGAGAATATTTTATTAAAGATAATGGATTTTAAAATATATTGTAAAAATATTGAAATTACATCTTTTTGAGAATTTAAAAGAAATATAATATCCTAGATATGAATTTGGATAGGTGAGGAGGAGAAATTTCTAATATGAATGTCATTCACCTTGAAAAAATGAAGGTTTTATTCAAATTTATTTAGAAAAATGAAATTGAAAATAACATATAATTTAGAATAAGAAAAGATTTGTGATAAGTGAACTTATTAATAGTTTAATTAATAAAACGTCTGAAAACTTAGGAACAATAAATTGGGATATTGATAGGCAAAGTAGTATTTATCAACCTCTGCAGGTCGGAAATGTCCTTTAAATAGTCCAAGTCGATGAAAAAAATGATATAATAATTTATATTATAATAATTCTATATTAATAAATATAAAAAATAATAAAGGATACAATATTAACAACAAAAATAATCTCCTATAATGAGGGTATTAATTTTATTATTATTAAGTGTTATTTAATTAAGATACTCCGCCATTAAAGAGCCACTCATTTATTTACCTAAATGGAAAAATATATTTCTTGTTTATTTTAACATAATAATAAAAATAGGAAGAAGTTAAACCAAAATACTATATAATATAAAGTCATTATCTCGTTGATTTTAACATTAGGAGGGTTTGGATGGCATAAACCAGGGGTCGGCAAACTGCGGCTCGCGAGCCGCATATGGCTCTTTCGATGTCAAAATGTGGGTCTTTAGTTCCAAGCGAAAATATTAATATTATTATTAATAAATTATTTTTAAAACTCAAAATATTATTATATATATACAGCAATAAAAATATATATATATATATATATATAATGCAAACAAGATAAAAACACTCAACAGAGAACGGTTGATTTATTTTAAATCAAGTATATATATATATAATCCTAATTAAATGTCATAATAATGAAACAAAAATATTAGTGGCTCTTAAAAAATTTAGAAATTTTGTAAATTGTAACTTTTGGCTCTTTCGTCTCAAAAGGTTGCCGACCTTTGGCATAAACCAATGAAAAACTATATACTATTGCTTAACCATCCTCTAACACAAAAAGGCCAAAATGAACATTTCATAAAATAAATAATAGAGATATAAAGAAAAATATAGTTAAGATAATATTAGTAAATCAATTCATATAAAGCATTAAAAAGAAAAATCTGGAGTGTCTCCACTCGACTATCTCGAAAAATTGAATTGGATTAAATAACATATATTAATTTAAATTAAATTAAATTAATTAAATTATAAATTAATATTAATAAATAATATTTATGAAACCAGCGCGTGTTTGGCTCTTTGTTGATGGCACCACGTCACGTGTTGGCGCGTGAGATTTGAAGTGTTAAAAATTAATTCTGGTACTTCAATCAAGCCGAAATTCTAGATATAGCAGTTTTATACAATTATTAATCATGTGAAAACTTATCAAACATATAACTTTATTTTTCTCAACCTTAGTGAAAATGATTTAGGAACCTTCAAAACGTATAAAAACATCAAAATCTCAACATCGAAAATTTTCGTGATCCGGAGAGATAGTAAAAATATAAAAGAGATGAAAAATTATTTGATTTTTTTTACTTACATGTCAATCTAAATTAACTAATTAATAAAAATATAAAAATTAACATGTATTAAAATAAATTAATATTTAAGCTTTTCATATTTGATTTTATTGTAGAGTCAGTAAATTAAAACTTTTAATGAAAAACTAATATATTCAAAAGAGATTTGAAGTTGATAAATTTGGAAAATGAAATATTAACTATGCAGAGAGTATTTTCAAAAAAGAAAATATAGGCAGATGGTCTATCAATAATAAAAGGTTGGAAATTTATCTTAAGGGAAAGAGAGGAAAGGCATTTAAAAATGAACATATATATATATATATATATATATATATATATATAAATTTTGTTATTGAAATTGATAAAATAAATATATAATTTAATGTTATATGATAAAATAATTATCCCCAGAAAAAATATTCTACAAAATATTTATTACTCATCATATATGAAAAAAAAGTCCTGAAGTAGATTCTAATATGGGACCCAAACGTCCACATTCGTTGGTGGGGAGGAAAAGAAGATAGAGAGGTGTATTGTTAACCCTTCTAATTTTTTTCCTCTTGCCCCTGCCCACTGACTTCTACACAAATATACGAGGGTGGTCTGAAAAGTTTCCGGCCTGGCCAAGAAAAACGATGTTTTTCAATTTTTTTTTTTTTGCTATATTTTTCAACATAATCTCCATCAACACTGATACATTTCTCATAACGGTGTTCTAATTAATTTATTTAATTAATAAATTATTTAATTAATTAAATTTGATTTAATTTAATTTAAGTCTCATCAACAGTTATGAATCGACGCAAAAACTCGTTTGGATTACGCCTACAGCGCCAAATTGTCCTTAGAAATGGTTTTTCGAAGCAATTTTTGGTCTAACGTTAGGAAATGCGGCACCCACGTTGCACACAGCTTTCCATATTCAAATGGTTTTGCAAAATATTTCGCACATATTCAGCTGACATCGTACAGGTCTCAATTATCTTGAATTTTGAAAAAAAAAAAAAAAAACAAAAAAAAAAAAAAAAATTGAAAAACATCGTTTTCCTTGGTCAGGTCGGAAACTTTTCAGACCACCCTCGTAAATATACTACCAGCCAAAATAATCATATATTAAAATACATTTTCTCCAATATCTCCAATATATAATAAAAGTGGGAATTTCATCTTAACTTTATTAGAATCTGAGTTTAATGTAATATTTTCTATTCAGAGAGATAATGAAGGATAATTAATTAAATTTTAAATAAGTTATAAACTATTTATGTCTTTATGATAAGTTAGAAGGGGCTAAAAGAATGGTTTTTAACTTATAATGGTAGATAAGATAATGTGGATAAGTTCAAAATCTAAAGCAAATAATTGGAAGTGAGAAAAATTTTAATTATACAGTGGTACCTCGACATACGAGTGCCCCAACATACGAGTGTTTTGAGATACGAGCCGCCAACCGACCGATATTTTGCTTTGAGATACGAGCAAGATTTGAGATACGAGCACCCCGTGACGATGCACACGGCACCAATTTGCCCCCGCATTTCTAATTTTAAGAAGCTGTACACAAAGCACATGTTCCGCAAATGCTTTGTAGTGACGGATAGTACAAACCTGACCCTTCGAGAGTTTTGGAAAGACCATTTTAACATAGTGACATGTCTAAGAATTATTGATCAGGCCTGGCTGGGTGTCACAAAAAGAACATTAATTTCTGCATGGAAAAAGCTATGGCCTGACGCTGTAACTGAAAGGATCATTTCAGAATCTGAATCTCAAGTGTCAGAAATAGAAGAGATTGTTTCTTTGGGAAAATCTTTGGGTCTAGAAGTAGATGAAAATGATGTAAACGAACTCGTCGAGCTTTGAGGAGCTTACAACTGAAGAGTTACAAAACGTACAAACACAGAATGATGTTGTGACCCAAGAAAACACAGTTTCTGAAGAGGCGCCAGAAACAGAAAATGTCATCTCCTCAAAAGAAATTAAAGAGATCCTAGGAATGGGAGAAAATTGTTGAATTTGTAGATAAAAACCACCCCAAAAAGGTTGCAACTGGTCGGGCTTCGGAATTATTTAACGAAACCTGTCTCAATCATTTTCGCAATACCCTGAAGGGGAGGAAAAAACAAACTTCCTTAGACAATTTTGTAAAACGCTTTGCAGAACAAGATGAGCAAGGGGAGGCGAAAAAAGCAAAGACAAGCGATGATATTTAAGTTTTTTTTTAAATTCTTCTTATTTTTATTTATTTAAATGTTCCCATTATTTTTGTTGTTCCTTCTCGTAAAGACATTTGTTTGATTCAAAATAGCATACAAAAAACAAAACTAAGGTGATTTTTGGGGACTGGAACGGATTAAAAGCTTTTCTATTAGTTTTAATGGCGCGAAGTGCTTTGAGATACGAACAATTTGAGATACGAGCAAGGTCTTGGAACGAATTAAGCTCGTATGTCGAGGTACCACTGTATATTTAAATATAGGTTCTTTCAAAAAAATCATCTATTACAGGGGTGTCAAACTCATAGGTACACTTGGGGGGCTAAACAAACAGGGTTTAACTTTAGGCGGGCCGCGAAAAAACATTTTACCTTTTTTTTTAAAGAGACAAATTGAAATTTGTTTAAAAAAGTCGAAAGTGGTCGCGGGCCGCGAGTTTGACACCCCTGCTCTATTATATATCTAAATATGATCCGATATCATTTCTAATTTAAATTTGCAAATGAAACAAGAATATCAATAAAACCCAAAATCAACATGAAACTGTAATATATATTAAAAAAAAGGTTTTTGTCTGCACATTGCTCAGAATTTAAAATTTTTTGCATATCTAGAATCCAAAAGTGACTTTAGAATTTTGCCTGACTGTCTGTCCGGAAAATTATGATGTTATAGGCTCAAAATTGGCTAAACCAATTTCTATGAAATTACATCACAATATTCTTATATATCTCTATTTGAACATAGGTTATAAATTTTATTTATATCTAATCAATAACCAAAGAAAAATTAATTTTTCAAAATTTATATATAATGTTCCGTGTTGTTCATTTAAGAGCCTCTCGTGGTTCACTGAAGAAGTCGATTCATTTTACAAAATGAATATAAATTAATAATTTTAGCAATTTCCAAACAAATAATTATTATAATATTTACATTCTAATTTTCATTTCTAATGAAATATCATTTCAATTAAATAATTTATTCTAAAAATTCTTATTTAAATTAATTTAATAAAAATATTTAGATCATACATATTTGTCTTAAATTATTTTTTATTTATTCTTAATATATATATATATATATTTGAATATTTCTTCTTTTTTATTTAAAAGTGAATGGTATAAATTTTATGTAATAAAAAAAAATCTGAAGTGTTTCCACTCGACTTATCTCGCTCGCAAATTTGAATTGGAATAATTAATATATATTATATTTAAATTAAATTTAATTAATTAAATAATAAATTAAAATTAATAAATAATATTTATTAAACCAGCGCGAGTTTGGCTCTTTGTTGATGGCTAGTGTGTGATTGCCAGTCAACGTGTTAAAAAATTAATTCCGGTACTTTCAACGATTCAAGCTGAAATTCAATATATAGCAGTTTATACAATTTTTAATTATGTGAAAAACTATCAAACATATATCTTTATTTTTACGGTCAGTTTAGAGGAAAAAAAATGAAAACGTGGTACGTAATTGACTGACTTGTTTGATAGTTCCCAATAGACTGACAGACTATAAATACGAGTATATTTCTATTGCATTTAAATAAAAATATAATAATCCTTTCTTAGAAAATTTTTTTTTCTTACTAATCGGATTATCTTTTTTTTAAATAAAAAAAATACTCTAAATGAATTATATAAAAATACCATTACTTGTTACTAGCCAAGTCTTTCGCACCTAGTCAAGGGGCTCCGCCCCTGTATCTCCATCAACGTTAATTTTTAATTCAATATCTTTCTAAATCTTAAAACTACCTTGTAAAAAATTTATTAAACCAGCGCATATTTGGCTCTTTGTTGATGGCACCACGTCACGTGTTGGCGCGTGAGATTTGCAGTGTTAAAAAATTAATTCTGGTACTTTCATCGATTCAATCAAGCTGAAATTCTATATATAGCAGTTTTATACAATTTTTAATCATGTGAAAAATTATCAAACATAAATCTTTATTTTTACGGTCAATTTAGAGGAAAAAAATGAAATCTTTGTAGGTAATGACCCTCTTCCGGTTGAGCTATATTTCTCAAAAGTTGATAGAAAATTATGAATTTTGAATAATGCCCATGTACCTAATTTCAGCTCAATTCTAGCTCAAACCGTTTTTGCTTAATCTTGTCTAAATACACACATACATACATACATACATACAGACACATATACACAGACATTTTTCTCAACCTTAACGAAAATGATTCAGGAGCCTTCAAAATGTTAGAGCTCAGGATAGGAACACTTGCAGAAATGTGGTTCCTGCGTCTAAGAACTTTCGAGTACCGTAGAGCTACAGAGTTAGATATAATATATACAATAATAATATATAATTAATTTACTGATTAAATTAAAATATATTTTAAATAAGAACACAAAAAGAAATGAATGTTTCAATATTCTGTTTCAAACAGTGGCGTAACTAGGGGGGAGCAGGGGGGACATATGTCCCCGGGCGCCAAATTTAGGGGGCGCAAAATTAGGAAAGCCAATTTGGAACAAAAGAAGAATTAATATTTAAAGTTAAACTGTATTTTGTGTAAGTCAATAAATATGATTTATACGCTTATTAAAATCTGTTAAACCTGTTTCGTTATTCGTCATTAATATTCTTTAAAAAAAAATTAAATTATATATATATATATATATATATATACGAAAGGGGGCGCTGATTTCTCAGTTGCCCCCAGGCGCAAGAACCTCACGGTACGCCACTGGTTTCAAACAAAATAGAAGAAAACCTTTATCATACAGACTTTCAACCAAATACAGAGGCTTTGTCCCTGAATAGGTGCGAAGAGCGCCGAAGATATGTATATATGAATTTAACAAAAAAATAAAATTAAAAACTAAAAACCATTTAAAGTACCATTTTTATGTGGTATTTTATTATAACAATTCTTCGAATTTTTAATTAAAAACTAAAATCAAAATATTAGCAATTGAAATAAATAAAAAAATAAATAAATAAAACGAAATGATGAAAAAAAAAATAAGAACAAGTATAATTATGCTAACGAGCGGAATGAGTATAATGAAAATGAGGAAATGAGGGCGTGCTACGTCTCTGTTGCAAACAAGAAAGGGATTTTCGAAATTAGAGGGAAACGAGAGAAATAATTTTTGAAAGAGGGCTCAAGGGAATTAATAATATAATTGAAAAATCTGAAAGCTAATTATTTTATAATTATAAAGAGGGATAAAAAAAAATATATGTACTGATATTGAAGAGGAAAAAAAAAACTTAGAGAGTTTTAAGATTTTAAATCTTTCCAAGAAGAGATTGACTTCCAGAGTAGTGAGAAGGTTAGAGGGTTGGTTATTGTATGATTGAGGCTCATTTGCACTTAAAATGGATAGAACAATTGTGAGAAGGGGGGTTTCAATTTGAAAGGGGTTCTCTTTACATAATTGCAGCCTAGTAAATGTTTTCCTTTTGATGCTCATTTGCACCACTATTGATTATTTTCATGTTTAATGATCCAGCTCAAAATAAATACATTTAATTTCAATAAAGAAAATAATTATTTTGTTAAAATAAATAAATAACAAGCTATTGTAAAATTATTTTTGATGAAATTGTATGATAGAAGCAATAAAACAAGAGACTGACAAACCCAAATCCTGATCTTTTTCAAGGTATATATATATATATATATAATGTTAGTTTTACATGATATGAAAAGCTGAACGAAATTTATATACTTTTATTTTAATTTTTTTTTTATATAAAAAACTCTATTACAGGACATATTTTGTATTAAATAATATTCTGTACAGTTTTTCGTACAAAGTTCTAATTTCATTAATTTTTACTATCTCGGCAGAGATAGAAAATTTTCGATATTGAGATTTTGATGTTTTTATACATTTTGAAGATTCCTGAATCATTTTCACTAAGGTTGAGAAAATGTGTGTATGTGTGTGTATGTGTGTGTGTATGTATGTAACCAAGATTACGCAAAAACGATTTGAGCTAGAAAGATGAAATTTGGTAAATGGGCATTATTCAAAATTCATAGTTTTCTATCAACTTTTGAGAAATGTAGCTCAACTGGAAGAGGGTCATTACCTACAACGTTTTGATTTTTTTTCCTCTAAAGTGACTGTAAAAATAAAGATATATAGATTAAAAATTGTAGAAAACTGCTATATATAGAATTTCAGCATGATTGAATCGATGAAAGTACCAGAATTAATTTTTTAACACTGTAAATCTCACGCGCCAACACGTGACGTGGTGCCATCAACAAAGAGCCAAACATGCGCTGATTTAAATAATATTATTTATTAATTTTAATTTATAATTTAATTAATTTAATTTAATTTAATCCAATTCAAATTTGCGAGATAGTCGAGTGGAGACACTCCAGATTTTTAAGTATGTAGGCCCATTTGAAAAGAAAATATTAGAAAGGTCCTTATTTATCCAATAATATTTCTCTACAGAATTAAGCATTATGTAAAACTTGAATAAATTTTGATGAGTGGAGGTTTATAAGAATTAAATTGATTAATGAAAATTCCTAATTGCCTCACGATAATATGCAATAAGTAAAATACCATATTTATATAAATAGTATATATAGGAAACCGGGGAGAGACTGTACAGCATTTTCCAAACCCCTCTTCGAGCCAAAATAATTTTGTCATGTGGAGATTTCGACATTTCATCTAGTGAAAATTGGCTGGGATTCGCTAAATATTTACGAAACAAATTCCAAAAAACTGATTTTTGACACTTTTCTGTTAATTATTTTAAGGTTAGAACGTAAGCGATAATTGAAAAAGTATTATTTATTTTTTTTTACATCTACTTACGATTCAAGTCAGGTGTTTAACCTAGTATTTAACATTGTTTCAGCAGGCGTTATGCATACCCCTTTAAAGTGAGGTTATTTTTTATCGATAAACGGCGCCTAGGGAGACTCTGGACGCTTGATCAAAGTCTACCCTTGCCGATTTGCATCATTGTATTGGAAATTTTGTATTTTCAGCTATTACATATTTATATTCATAATTTACATTTATGATCAAATTTTCGTGTAACGGTACATGGCTCGAAGAAGAGGTAAAATTCATTAACCGTTTGGAGAGGAAAGGAGTCATAAAGAATATTCAATCGGAAATTTATTTCTTTTTGCACAAAATAATGAATTCCTTGTGACAAATACGAAATATAATTACCCGCCTTCCCAAAACAGTTAGTTTTGGAAAAAAATTGACCAAACCCTTTGAGAAAGGATATCTTTACGAAATCACATCCCCTCTTTAAGAAATAAGAGGCGTGATTAGGGGAATGCATAATAAACAATGTTATTTTAGTATTATTAATTAATATATAGTTGAGGAAATGAATTAATTCAAACTTATAATATAAATTAAGAGGGAGGAAGTAATTGAAAATAGTATTTTGTATTTCCGTTTTCGATTTTCAATCACTTAAGAGGATTAGAATAAGCAAAAAATCCGAGAAATGTTTTAGGCGTATCTGTTCAAATGTAAAATATATCAGAGAATTATAAATTAGCTAAAAAGCTTGAGTTTCTATCGTAAATGCAAAACCTTCCCCTTAAGGCTATGTATACATTCCATTATTTATTTTCATATCAAGTTCGTATTAAATTACATAATTTACATATTAAAACGTGTATCATAAATATACATGTAAGTATTTTTTTTTTAAACATGAGTTAAGTTTAAAAATACGAAATTTTTATTTTAATATTATTAAAAAAAAAAACAAATAAATATTTAATTTTTGTTTTTAAAAAAAACACATAAAATTTACCTCCCATAGATGAAAGATGAAGGATGGGATATAAAAAAAGGTAAAACAGAGGGATATGGCGCGTTTTCTATATCTCGAAAACTAAGCTTTTGGGGATGGGAAAGGCATTGGTGGAAGATATTAGCCAAATGAAGCGTGTCTACTTTAGTTATAAGCGAACCGCCTTTTGCAATTTTTGTAAGTATAATATACGAGTATTCTATTTTAAAAATAAACACCTTCACAACATATTTTGATAAGGTAAAACCAAGGGATATGAAGCACAATTCGTTCTTTTTTCAATTCTCATGCGCTAATACCTGTTATGTCATGATTATTGGTGTTAATAGTACGTAGGACTATTATGTATATTCATAGCAAAAATTCACCAAATCCCTCACACTCACAATTCGTCTTATCACTCCGAGACAATTTTAGATAAAGACTTGTAAATAGTAAACAATGAGGGGTATGTGAATAAATAAGTCTTAATATTAAATTTAAATAATGGGCAAAAACGTAGAATACCTTATACTTACAAAAATTCGAAAAGAAAAGAAATTTCGAACTTTTGAAATAAAGATGATGAAATTTCGCATATTTATCTTCAAGATGGAGAAAAAAATCTTCCTTAATCATCGGTTCGCTATAATTAAAATAGACACTTCACTTAGTGTCATAAGTGACTACTAACGTCCCATAAAATTAAAAGGGTTAGGTTTCGAAATATAGAAAACACGCCATATTACTAACCGCGTCCTATCTCCCGGATTTACTATATACATATATGTGAGCTTTTTAACATGATTATATTATTTAAATATGAAATGTATTTTTTTCTATATCTCTATATCTATTTATATATATATATATAACATAACGTAGAATACATTAAATTAACATTAGCCTTATATATATATATATATATATATATACTGTTTATAAAAATTATTTATATATTTATATATATTACCGAATTAAATGGAATCCATTTTGTAAAATGAAATACTTTTTTGTATTAATGATTGATAGGATGTCCAAAATGTAATTTATTAAAGGATGGTAATAAAGTAATTTCTGAGAACACTATTGCCTAATGTACATTTATTCCAATTCCACCCAATATATGATTAGTTTATATTTTATTATATATACTTAATTGATATTTAAATAATTGATTATTCATGTTTTTTGATTATGCATCCCGGGATATTCGAATTTGTAAAAAGGTAATTGTAAATTTATATTTGTTGTACTTCCCTTAAATATTCCTGCTAATATTAACTAACATTAAAGTTTTAATTAAATATTCAACAACGTTCAAAATTTTTTTAATGGTATTTACTAAACTTATTTAGTAGAATTTTAAAAATACATTATTATTTTATTTTTTAACAATAATATGACGTTCTCACTAAAAAGGAATTATTTTTAAATTTTGCTAATTTTTAGAATCACCAAACATGGAAGGAAAAAAAAGAAAGATAGATGAGACGAATATCGAATTTTTAATGAAAAATGGGGAGTAAAATATTTCTTTGTGAAAACGCAGGCTAATAAAGCAGTATGTCTAATTTACAATGACACAGTTGCTGTAATGAAGGAATATAATATACGTCGACATATCATGAAACAAAACATTCTTCAACCTACTCACAATTCAAGGAAAAGCACCGTATTGAAAAATTTGAAGCAATGCACCGTAGTTTATGTTCTCAGCAAAATTTATTTAGTAAAGCAAATTCAGAAAATGAAGCATTAACTTTAGTTAGTATGAAGATTGCTTATTCGTTGGCGAAAGCAGGAAAACCTTTTATGAATGGACAAATTCTTAAAGAGTATGGAAGTTGTTGGTGAATGTGTCCAGAAAAGTTGAATCTCTTTAAAATGATCAGCCTTTCAATACAATTGCTCTTCGAATTGACGATATTGGAAACAGTATTCTCCACCAGGTTACTAGTAAAACACAGCGGTTCACTCAATATTCTCTTGCTATGGATGAATCAACTGATGTTGATGACACTTCACAACTTTTAATTTTTGTTCGTGGAGTCGATGACGAACTTAATGTCACACAAGAATTGGCCTCTCTTAACAGCATGCATAGTACTACAACTGGAAAAGATATATTCAAAGAAGTAGAAAAAACGTTGATAAAGTTTAACTTAGGCTGGAATCGACTCCAAAGTGTGACAATTGATGGAGGAAGAAACATGTCAGGTACAAACATCGGCCTGGTTGGACAAATTACAAAAGCTTGTGAAGCTTCAGGAGCATCATTACCAATTTTTCTGCACTGTATTATCCACCAACAAGCATTATGCCGAAGCATGTCGATATAAGCTGCGTTTTGAAGCCAGTTGTTTCGATCACATGCACTTAATCATCGGCAATTTAAATCTTTTCTTAAGCATATTGAATCCGAGTACGTTGCCTTGTCGTATTACACTGAAGTTGTGGGAAAGTGCTATTGCAGTTTTTTAAGCTTAGAAGTGAAATTGATTTATTTCTTGTAGAGAAAAAACATCCTGAATCACTTTTATCGGATGGCTCTGAAAGTTGGCTTTTTTTGCAGATTTTGTGACACACGTAAATACCTTAAACTTAAAGTTCCAAGGGAAAAACAATTTAATTTGCGATTCGAACAAAACTACAATTATTCGAAAATCAAGTAACTGAATGTAATTTTACGCATTTTCAGTGCTGCGACGAATTTAATAAAAAAACTGAAACAATTTCCAATTGCATTTGCAGTAAAGATCATCGCCATTTAAAAGAAAAATTTCAAAAGCGATTTTCTGATTTAGACATGAATTCAAAAGAAATTCGGCTGTTCCAAAATCCATTTGATTGCTACGTTGCTGAAATTTCAAGCCAGCTTCAAATAGAAATTATTGATCTTAAAGCAAACGAACAAATCAAGGACAAACACAAGGAAGGAAACTTAATAGATTTTTATAAATATTTGGATGCAAAAGAGTTTCCAAATTTGAAGAAATTTGCTCGTAAATTCATTTCAATGTTTGGGACTACTTACGTGTACGAACAAACTTTTTCTCGATTGAAGTATCCCAAATCAAAATATAGAGCAAATTTATCTGATGATCATTTGCAGTCATTGCTTATGATTGGTGTAACAAATTTTGACACCAACTATAAAGACATTCTTCAACAAAAAATACAGTTTCATCATTCGCTTTAGAAGTTGCATGAAAATATTTCAATTTATATAATATAATTATACTACAATATTATACTTTATTTGTTTAGTATTTTGTATTTTCAAGTTACAATAAAATAGTATTAATTAATAGTATTTAATGCTACCTTACTCATAATATTTTTCAATTTGTATATACATGCGGCCCGTAATAACATGGATCTAATTTCAATCCAGCCCGTGCCGCGAAAAGTTTGGACAACTCTGGTATAGATAACTTTATTGTTAAACTAATTAGGAATCACTACCTCCAAATACCTAATTCAGTCAACAATAGTCTGATATATAGTTCAGTATTTCAAAATAATAAATATTTTGAAAAATCATTAATAACGGGATTCATAACCCCCAGAAGCATTTATATACCTAGATGGAAAAGGTTAAATCCAGAACAAAAATGCTGTTCCCTTAATTTACTATATCAACAGGAGAAAAAACGACAAATCAATAATTTATGAACCTTATTGAAAGTGTCAATTATGATTCATTGAAGTATAGGATATCAGTACTAAATAGAGATAAAATTGATAGAAACAAAATGTACAGCAAATGCTGGTGGTTAGCAAATTGCGTGTCACCTGACTGAAACAATGGATTTATTAAAAAATAAATTAAAGAAAACAAAAAAAAAATTATAATAAAATAAATAAATTCGTATGGATAATATTCCACACCATCCCACGTCCCCCCCGATTGTAAATATATCCCTTTTTCCAAATCCCCACCTCTCTATATAGTCTAGGTTTTTTTATAGGCATTTCCTAGTCAAAAAAAATAAATAAAAATAATTAATTTACATTTTTAAATTGTAATATTAAAAATAGTTAATAGCGTAATGATAAAAAAAACATTGTATAGATAATTACGAACTTGGAGTCACCAATTAGCTGTAAGAAAAAGTTATGTACTCCCTTTTATATGTTATGGGAAAAACAACATATATTTGTATATTTGGCTAATAAACATACTTGCCGGAAATAAAGAGTGTGCCATGGTTTTATAACCATAAAGTAAAAAGAAGTACTATTACAACGATAAATCGCCTTCGAGTTGGTCACGCATGCATACGATCACATTTGTTTCGGATAGGTGTTGTTGACTCTGAGTTATGTGAGTGTGATATATTTGAGCGTTCAGGACACTAATCATTTGTTTTTCGAATATAATAATTATAAAGAATTGATTAAATGGTTTTTTAATAATTTATGTGGATGTGTGACGTTTCCAGTTTGTGCTAATTCACTTTTATATATGTATATAGTGTCATCTATAGGTGCGATTTGATTATTTTGAAAAAAAATTATATTTCCCCTTAAACTCATATAAAAGTTTAAAATATTTATCCTGGTGATAAAAGGTAAAATAAGCTTTATAATAACCAAAAGATTTTTTTTGTGAGACGTATAGTTTCAGTTTTATAAAAGAAAATAGGAACAAGAGCGCTTAAAATGTCATCTATTGGTGCCATTACCTTATATAGTTATATTTAATTGGACATAAATGTAAATAAACTGTATGGAGTAATTTTTGTGTAATACATTTGTATAATAATTTGGCTTGGCTAAATGGATTTATACCTAAGCCAAAAAATAAATTTAAAAAAAAAAAAAAATAAAAATAAACATACTTTTTAAACTAAAAAAACTAACTGTACACAAGAAGTCGGCGTTCGATTCCAACTAAGAACAACCGTGGATGTCACCATGTCGTTGTGGGAGGGGGGGGGGCTTCGACCTAACTAAGAACATCCACGTCTCGGAAAAAAAATATATTTAAGAATATTAATAATTAACATGATAGACATAGTCAAGAATATTTTATTTATTGTGAGGCGTATAATTGAGTAAAATATTTAATTTAATGATTCATTTCAACTTTAAATAAATAAGATGAACAACTAAAATTAATAAAGAATTCAATATTAAAAATTTAAAAAATCGATTATTAAATGAAATATTGGCTTTTGATTTTAAAAAGAAAAAATTAAAATAAAAGTAAAAAAAAAAAAACAAGTAAAAAAAAGTGGGAAGAAACGATTGCGTTGATTCTTTTAAACAATTCTTCACATATACTATTAAAAATAGACGTTTATGGAGGTGGAACTAAGTGGAAAGACTGACATAGTATATATACTGAATTTAATATTAACGAGAAAATAGAAACATTGAAATAAACAAGAATTAAAGTTTAATTCTAAATTTTTGTTAATAATTTTGAAGATTCAAGTTTTAATCACTTTATTACTTTATTTCGTTATTAAATAAGAAAGTAAAATAAAATAAAAAAATAAAGTCAATTTGCTTGTTTTTTTTTAAAATATTAAGCTTTTATAAATAAGCGGATTTGAACTAATCCTTTTCATAAAGGATTTACTAATTAATATAGGTATGGAAATATTTTATAAAATCAATAATTAGTCTCGTTTTAAGCCCCCATTTGTTGTTGTTTTTCAAACAAAATATTTAAATAAAGCTATTATAATGTTAAAAGTTAATTATTTATATGTTTAAATAAATCAGTGTTATTTATAAGAAAAATATATATTTGTTTTGATTCCAATATGTAGAACAAGGAAAATTCATTGAAGCTCAATTATTGACTTATGCTAGTATAAAATGACTAATAAATAAATAAACAAATTGACATATAAATTATATAGATTTTAAATTGATTCTTCAGATTAGTTGAAATATTTTGTTTGTTTTTAAATTGGTAAGCTTTTATAAATAAGCTGATATTTTACCTTGTTAAATTAATTAATCAATTTGGATAAAAGATATTCCACATGATCAAATAAAGAATATCTCTAATAAGAAATGGTTTGTTATTAACATATTAAATTTTAAATTTTTTCATAATATAATGACCTTTGCATAAAAAACTTTTAGCTAAAGTATGCTTATTTAATTCTCAAAATAATTTCTTAATTGATAAGACTTGATATATTATTAAATGAAAATATCAATAAATTTATTTAGTAATCCCATTTTTCAACATTGTGTTGGTTAAGGCTTTCCGTGATTTTATTTTATGACAATATTATTATTATATCAAAGTTGATTTTTGCTAAATCATATGTTGAAAAAAGAATAAAAATAAAATCGCAAAAGAATAAGGATAAATTAAAATATTTAAAAATTTTCCCAAAGTATACAATTGAAAGGTCAGGGGGTAAAACGCTTTTAGTCCATAAAATATTGAAAATCATGTTTTTACACGGTTATAAAGGTCTATATCGTTTCTTTTAAATACAAGTTTCATAATAGGCAAAAAGCCAGCGTTATAAAGGAATTAATTTTGCATTTGATAATTTATATTAATTTGTGTATCAAACTTTCTTTTTTGTCCCCTGAAAATAAATCAATTATAGACTAAAAGCATTTTTCCTCCTGACCTTTCAATTGTTAAAATCACCTTTCTGAATTTCGAAATTTTTCATAAATCTTATTTTAATTTCTAATTATTCTAATATTTTTTACAATTTTAATGAAAAGCATTCATAATATGTATATTTTTTAACGAATTGTTTAACTTAAATAAAATATCATTTACTCGTTTATTGAAATTTATTTAAATCGCCCTTAATATGTATATATGTATTATTTCATTATAATATACAATCTTAAATTAAAATCTTCCCAAGAAAATTTTATCTATTTCGATGTTTGAATAAAACAATAATAAATATAAAAGAATAATGAAGATAATACTTACAAAAACCAACATAATGAAAAAGGCTGCTAAGTAAGAAGTTCGTGCCATCCACATACTAACAAAACGATAATGTTCTCCGGTAACGACATTTCTGTAAAAATATTGAAATTGTAAATAAATATAAGTTTTAGTAAGAATATTAGAACAATAGTTAATTATAACCAAAAACATTTAAAAATGATAATTAAAATAATCTTATCTTATTATGCTAGCTAAAATTGTATATATGTATTTATCTATATATATTGGTTCTCAAAAACCGCTCTAACGATTTTTTTCAAATTCACACTAGATATAGTATTTATAAAGAAAAATTAAGTTTTATTGATGATATCTCTTGAAACATACAGCTTCATTATTAATTTCTTAATTGAAAATTATATATGGAAAACGTCAAAATTTTTAATACTGCCTGCTAAGACAGTAAAAAAATGACAATTTTTTATCTAAATACATATAGTCCAGCGGTTGGACTGATGTTTTAACGAGTGGATTTCGTCGGTTCGAAACTCGCCGGGTGAATCGTTATTTAAAAATGAAAATAATGATTTTGTTATTTTTTTTTCTTTTTATCTATTGTTTACTTTTTAATAAATTACTATTCTATATTTATTTATTCATTGTTCTTTTATTAATAAAGTTTTAGATAGTTTTATAAGTTTTAATATTTTTTCAATAAAATATTATTTAATATATTTATTAATATTATTTTATTTATTATTATTGAGTACCCGAAGTTCCATTCATTTTAATCAGATTGATGCAATGATGCAACAGTTAATAATTGTAATATTGTAATAAATTTCTATCTTGAAAATTGTTACATATTATTCAGGATATTTTAAAAACTATTTCTTTCTTTAATTAATATTCATTTTTTCTATAAGTCAGATATATTTCCAAATATTAAATAATTTTTGAAGTGAAAACTTCTTTAGCGGCGTTGAGCACTTTTGCGGGATGGGGAAAAAGTATAGAACTCGCGTGATCGTGACCAACACCATGAAACCATCTGCTTTCAAATTTCTTATAACAGAGCGCGAAATTTGAATTGTCATTAGAACTGTTTTATAAATTATCTCTAACATATAAATATATATTTATTATGTAAAGTTCATTTCATATATACATATATAATCAAAATTATACGAAATGAACTTCACATAATAAATATATATTTTATGTTAGAGATAAGAATTATAAAACAGTTCGTATTGCAATATTTTAAACAAAGTTGTGTATTTATATATATATAAATATAAGTTACAAATTTGTTTAAAATATATGTTTAAAATAATATATAAGTTATATATATATACATGCATATGAAATTCATCTTTCTCGTGAAATAGCGCGAATTTCGTCTGTTTTAAAATTTCTTACGCAGAAGTTTTCACTTCTGTCGGCCAGTCCCACGACTGCCAATTTTGCTTTTTTAATTCCGAAAAGCTGCAAAGCACGTTTTTTTGTCTTTAGTTTGTTTTATAACCACTTGGGGCGCTAAACAGTTTTTCAAAAAAACACTATAGAAAAAAAATATATGTACCTATATATTATATATTTATGTATTATTGAGGAGCACAAGTTCATTAATTTTAATCAGATTGATGCAAATGTGTAACATTTAATAATTGTAATAAATAATTAAAGAATTGTGTATCAATATTTTTTAAAGGGTAGAGCGAGAGCTCGGTGTCCCAGGTATTAATATTACCAGCCAAATCCAATAATAATGAATCATTTTTTTTAACTTAAGTACCGAGCCGAGGCTCGGGGTCCCGGTACTTCTAATTTAAACTAGAATTGTGAACCTAAATGAAAAAACATTAATATTGTCCAAGAAGACATCATTGGATTAAAAATGTTTATCGAAAATATTTCTGTACAAATTAGAATTAAATTGATATAATTAATGTTATAATTATGATCGCAAAGAAACATATTCAATATTAGAGTTTACTTTAGAATATATCTTGAATTTTTCCTTCTTACAAACCTAAGATATCCTTTATTGTCTTCATTTTCAGCAAGAGTTTTTATACTAGCCATAAGTAAATCATCATAACCGAGAAATTCATCAAGAATAAAACGGGAAAATGGATCGCCGAAACATTTATCTTTAGTTGGATCTAGAGTTACGATTCTCACAGGCACTCCTAAACGTTGTCGGGTAGATGGTGATAAACGAAGAAATCCATATTCAAGTGAATATTCAACAATATATTCATCTTCTGGCCAAACTGGAAAATAAATGAGAATTATTAGGTTATTTCATTTAATTTTGTATTGCAAAATTAATATATATTAAAGGTGTTGTATAATCAGTACAACGGATCCTTTTGACCTTTATCTTCATTTTCTTTAACGAGAATCACTAATTTATTTCCAAATATATGCTCAATTTTAGTCATATAGGTTGAGTGAACCTTGTTACCATAGACCCCATCTAGTGGAAATTTTCTTTCCTCGCCTGGGACTTGAACCCGGGACCACGAGGTAGAGAGTCAAAAGTGGTGTAGTCTTATTAATATATATATATATAAATATTTTCTACAAACCTGCTCTAACTAATTTCTCAACATCGGACACACTCTCTCTTAGCGGAACTATCATATCGTCATGCAATAAAGATCCCTCATTAAATACTTTTGATGATTCATTGTTATATATTAGCTGAAAATAAACAAAAATAAATTTATTAACATCTTATATTGTTGACTTCAATTTAAAAAATTATACATTAATAAATTACACTACTACATTAATATTATATATTATAATATATTAAGTTAATGGTAATTAAGGAAGAAAACTTGTCAACCCTAAGCATAGCCTTTTTATAGTAATAATACAAAAATAAGATAAATAGGGTTGATAAGAGATTTATTTTTAAATGAACTAGAGAAAATTATTAAATTAATTTATTAAAAGAATCTCCAATATTCTGGAATGATATTTTATCGCAAAATATTTTGTCAAATAGAATATTATTTTAAAATATATGAATGTACTGTAATTAAAATAATATTAAAAATATAATAAATTTGTTTATTTTTTAATTTAATTTTTTTATTAGTTAGAAGAAAAAAAGGAACTAAAAAGTTTTGAAATTTTAAACATGATGAAGATGATCGTTAGTAATATTTATTAAAAAAAAAATCAAAAAAATACCTCCTCAGGTGGCGGACTATCATTTGGTGATACTTCTCCACTATTTTCCGTCATCTGAAATATATTTTATTATTTTTACTGAAATTTTTAAAATAATATTAAAATATTATTAAAATTTAACTTACGGCAATTTGTTGGTCTATTCCATCCCATACTAATGTTGGATTGGTTGTCTCTTCGTTCCCTAAAATAACAAAATAATAAATTTATATTAATTAATTTTATAAATATATTTAAAAATTTAAAAAATAGAAAATTAAAAAAAAAAGTTCAAATAACCTTTTGTTTCATTTATAGATGAATCATGGGCCTCAAAGGCACTGCTGATATCAGTACTAAGAAGATTCTCATAAGAATTGTTATTTTCGAACTTTGTTTCTACTAATTTATTATGGTCCTGATGATCTTCCACTGTCGAAGGTTCAATATTGACAAAACTAGAAAGAAATCTAAATAAATAGAAATAATTATAGAGCTTACAGAATAAAATCAAAATTATGTATTAAATGTAGTAAATAAAATTTATCTTAAAAAATAATTTATTAACTTTAGAAAAAAATTAATATAAAATCAAGGATTTCATAATTTAGAATTATATTGTTTAATTTTATGAAGATATATAGATAAATAATTTTAATTATTTAGAAATATACTAACAAATTATTCTTGTAATATAATATAATATATAAATGATTAAAAGAATGATTCTCATTTAAAAAAATTTAATTTTATTCAAGTTTGAAGATTGAATTCAAAATAATTTCAAATAATTGTTAAGACTTTTATAAAAATATAAAAATATTTTGATTAATTAATTTATTATAAGGAATTAATAATTAATAGTATAATAATAAATAAAAATTAATTAATTATAAATACCCACCCTTCACGTGCTATTATGCCTAAAACACTATTCAGATCGCCATAAGGCTCTTGTCTTAATTTTTCTTCTTTTGCATATGATTTTTCTATATTATAATCATCCCCAGCATTTCGAAGAATTTCTACCCGAAGAATACCATCTCGTGGCCAGTCATTTTTTATGTGATCAAGGCAGTTTGTAGGAGAACGTGAAAATACTACATGAATATATGCAAGAACAAAAAATGCAGTTATTGCCTAAAAACAAAAAAACAACAACAAATTTAAAAGACAATTAAACAAAAGTCATATATCTTATATAATATATATTGAAATATTTATTTACATAATATTACATAAAAATAAATAACTTATTAAATAAATTCCTATTTTTAAACTATTTTTTTTTAAATATAAAATATATATAATGTTAAAAAAAATAAAATTTTAGCTTTATATATTATATAAGCTTTTTAATAGTTAAAAATAATCCAATATATTTTAAATTTTATTATATAATTATTAAAATTTATTTGATTAGATTTATATATTTTAATTATTCAAAATATTATCTATTCTATATCATATAAATTTTAATTCTTTAATACATAAATGGATGGATAATATCATAATACTATATGGATTTATTTTTATTTGTTATGATAAGTAAAATTTGGTAACGAAACAAGAATTTTATATAAGTCCCTTGAAGAGAAGAATCTATTACAATGAAAAGTCTTCTTATTCATCTATAGATAATTCATTAAATATCATTTTTGTATTTATTTATGTTACTCGATTTATTTAAGAAATTTAAAAGTATAAGAGTCTGATTAATATTTTCGAATATTCAATTTTCATTATAAGTAAAATGGATCGATTGGATGAAAAACAAATCGTTATAAAAGGATAATAACTTTAATTATTCAAGTATTTTGTAAAATAAAATAATATACAAACGAAATACTCCTCTATAATTTTTATTGATTGAAATTAATTTAAAAAATTCAAAGGTTAATTGATGTTCCCTTTTGTTTGAATAAATGAAATTAGATAGAATAGATAGAATATTAAAAAAAAGATTGAAAGAAATGTCTTTATATAAATCGATTATGATTAAATTTAAATTATGTAATATAATTAAAATCAATAATAAATCATGATTATATTTTTAAATAATTATTAGTTACATGTTTGTAACAGTTATTAACTTAAGTAAAGTAAATAATTTAGTCATAAGTAAATTAATAATTAAATATGTGATTATTAAAATTTTATTGATTCCATTTATTCGTTACATAAAGACAAAAAATAAAATATTAATAAAAAGGAATGGATTTTTTTATATGTTATGTTAAATTCTAATAATTTAAAGATATTTTGACAAAATTTTAATAATTGATAAATAAAATAAAATTTATATATATTAATCATTAATAATTGCATTTTATTTTAAATCTAATATTTTATTTTATTGAATGATTGAAATAGAAAAAAAACTATTTCTTGTAAAAATAGGAGCTTTACATTTTATAATTGAAAATAGCTAAGATTTCGTTTGATTGAATTAACCAGTTAGCCTGACTATTTAAATGTCAGAGATCAAACCAGAAACAAATGATCACTAGTTGAAATGCCATAATATTTTTTAAAGTGTCCGTATTTAGATAAGTGCCCACAAAAATATATTGTAAAAAATTATCATTTCTCAACACATCAAGAAATTTATAAATTAAAAGATTTAATATTAATTTTAATTGTTTATACTATAAAATAATATTGCATATAATATTATTATATATAATATAAATATAATATTATAATTAAATATAATATAAATTAGCTAGTCTCATGTCTGGGTTCAAATCTAAGTTCGGACTTATTTTTCCAATGTAAGTCTCTCTCAAAATTCCTAATAATTTATTTTACTGAACAAATCAACCAGGATGATTGTCTGAAATATGTTGACGAAATGAAAATAAATTATAATACCACTTATAACTCATCTACAATAATAAAATATTTACTTTTAAATATATATAATATATAATTAAAAAAAAATATTTAGGATATTTTTTAAAAATGTCAAATTTAGAGAAATTTCGATAGCCTTTTATAATTTGATTATTACAAGTAATGTGAGTATCATTAAATATATATATATTTGAGAGAAGAAATAAGATTAAATATTCCTCTCCTTGTATGCGCCCTTGAACCTTAACATCTCTTCATGAAAGTTAAAGTTAAACATTTTTGGTAGATGAAAATTTATAATTTTATATATTTTATTATTAATAATATAATGTATTTGTATTGTTTTGTAGTAACGTTTAATAACATGTTTTTTCTTAAGGAGTTGGAGGGGAGTAGTATGAAATCCAATAAAATGCTTATCACGTATTGCTGATAATTTAATTAATTTATGAAATTGAAATAAATGAAAATATTAAAATTAATAAAATCGCTCAAAGTCTATTTTTCTTTAAATAGTTAAGAATTAACATAATCTATATACATGAAATGATTTAAATATGTAAAATGTTAGATATTAGCAAAAATATTTGTTTTATTCATTTCAATAATGCTTAGTAATCGTAATCCATAAAAGGCATAAATATTTTGTATAATTTTATAGTCATGAAATTTTAATGTTTTGACGTAAATGGCAATTTTCAATTGATGATTAAATTTTTGAATATTATAGGAAATTATATATAAATAAATAAATACAAAACCAATAGGAAATTATATCTTATAAATAAATGTTCAATCTATTCAGAGAATTATAATATATTGAAAGTTGATATATCCTTATATTAATATATTTAGTTTTTTTTTAATATAAATATAAAAATAGATGAAAAAATTCTCAAGAAAAAAATGAATGATTAAATCATTATTAGTTAATGATTAGATTATATAAATAACAAGATAAAAAAAAAAATAAAAAGTATATTATTTTTAGAGTATATTATAAATATATTAGGAATTATTATTTATATATATATATATATATATAATGTGATAAATAAATAAAAATTTGAAATTCAGGTGAAAGCTTTTCATGTTCAATTTTTTTATTTAGAATTTGTTAAGTCATTCTTGTGTCATGCATTGGAAAGTTGTTAAAAAAATTTAATTTTAAAAAATAAATTCAAGGGATGGAAATGTTTACCTTGACTAACATAACAAATTCAAGGAACCGTCGAATAGGTCTTGGAAAGGTCTTGGCATAGGCGACTGCTGCTTTAAAAAAAAGTGCATGAAAAAGACGGTCCCTGACATTGATTAAGGGATTTTGGTTATTGTTGTTCCTTCGATTGTTGGTAATGTTAGGTTCTGGCGCAGTGCCTGGAAGGTCCTCGCCAACCCTTTGCGCTCCAGCTCCGTTCCCGTCAGCCATGGACACAATCGGGGCATTTAATTCCAAAACTAAACTTCAAAATTCACTCAACACTCACTGATTAACTAATCAATTATGAGATTCATTGAAAATTAAATTAGGTTCCTAAAAAAAATAGAAAAATATATGTAAAAAACATTATTACTGAGAAGATGGTAAATAGGGTCAAGAATTAATAATTTTTGAATGACATTTATAAGTTATATATGGATTTAATCGAATAAATTTTAAAATTTCCAATATATAATAAATTATATAATAATAATTACCATTTTGAAGATAATTTAGTATATACTGGTAATCATCATCTTAAATGAAATTTATTTCTTGCTAAAATAAAACGTCAGTTGAGGTTGGCTGCGTTTTTTAATTATCTATGTATATGAACACAAGATAGCAGCATATACGAATAGAGAGCCTAAATTGAATTTTTCTGTAATTTCGTAGTATATTAATATTTATATAATTAATATTTGGTATAAAATTACTTGACCTGATTTTTTTTACCGGCAATTTCAAAACTTTTTACCTCTTTGAATCTGATAGTTTTAAATAAGACATAAATCATTAAAGGCTTGAAGCGCATTGCTCTAAATCTTTAATAACTATAGGTATGCTATTATTATCATTGCGATTTTTAATGAGTAAATAATTCTTCAAATTCAAAATTCTGTAAAAATATAAATATATTTAATATACTTAAGTTAAAGTTTAAGAAGCTAGAATGATGAATTAATTTAATGACAATATCCTTAATAAATTATAAATAATTTTCAAAGTAAACAAAACACATACATATAAATAAATTAATTAATAATTAAAAGTTATTAAATAAATCTGGACTATTATTAATTTTCTGTTTAGTGCTGTCATCTAACGGACAACTTTATTAAGGTGAATAAGAATGAATTAATGAATTAATAAATATTTAAATAATTCAATTAAAGTTTTATTTAATTTAATATGCAATTATTTATACTTAATAAATCAATAAATAATTTATGAACTTTTTCATTTAAGGAGTTCAATAAAAAAATAATTAAAAGCTAATAAATTAATATAATAATTTGTTTTAAGAAAAAATATTTTATTAATTACTTTTTTTTATTAAAAATTTTACAATCTTATTTATTTTTTTAATGAAATTTGACAAATAAATATATTTTTTGCATAAATAACTTATACTTAAACAGTTTTATTTCGAAATTTTATTAATCATTTTACCCAGCGGTGACTAGATTTTTTATTTCTAATAAAGTATTTAAGATTAAAATATATAATTCAATGATTGAAATGTCTATTATCTAATCATTTTATATTCTATACTAGTAAATTATTTGAATAATTAATCAATGAAATCAGCTTATAAGATATTTTTATTTTTTTATTATTGATTTGTTTTTTATATTCACATTTTTTAAAACAAAATCAAATTATTTTCTTCCCATATAATTCTTATTATTTGGCTATCATAGTTTTTATTTTCACTTTTCAGATTGAATGCTTTGAATTTTTTTGCACTCATCTTAAAATTTAATTAGAAATAATCTTCTAAAAAAGTGTATAAAAACCTTGAGATTTTTTTCACTTCATAAAATTATACGATTTAATTATATAATCAAATAATTATATGAATTTATTAATACTACTAACTTTTATTCATCGAATTTTTATATTGATATATAAATAAATAAAATTATATTGTTCATAATGATAAAATATTTAATTTAAATTTAATTTTAAAAAAATTATTTTAAACCTTATTCAAATTTTGAATTCTTTAAAATAATGGGCATGATAGAACAAACATCACTTGGATAAGGACCATAAGGACTGTGAGGACCAGGTCCATCCCACTCTTAGGCAGCCTTTGAACCCATGTTTTTAGTGTTCTAGGACATAAATAGTTGGCGCTGCAGGCATCCAATTTTTAACTCCCCAGGCGCTCTCGAGATCGCACTACTGCAGAAGATAAAATTTGAATTTATTTTCTTGGACTTGTAAAATCATCCCCCAGTTGTGAGTCCATGTGTGTCATTGTCCCCTCGCCACAGACTACATCGTGCATAAAAATTCGAAATCCGAAGGCAGCAATTGCAAACATGCCTACAGTAAGTAAAATTTTATTATATAAATTATTTTATATTAATATTAAATTTATTAATATATTATTAAATATTTTTTTTATTTACAAAATTTTACATATTTGCCATATTAAATATTATTATTTATATTTACATTAATAATCAGTATTACTGAATTATGTACATATAAAATAAAATATTTGAATATATTATTATTATATGTTGTCTATTGAAAATGAACGAGTTTCTTTCTAATTTAACTATTCTTCGTATACCTGATCCAAGACAATAGGCTAAGTTTTTATTAAACAGACCATATTTATAACCTGTCGATCAACCCATGTACTTAAAATTCGATATTCCAAACATATATATTAAACTATTTTAAAATTATTTGTTATCATTTCTCAGATGGATTAATCATGAAAACAGCGATTTTACAACAAGCAAGAAGAAAAAGTTAAACCGTGGAGTGATACCTCAGAAAGTAACCCAAGATAATATGTTTTGTGTATTTAATAATAAAACTATTTTCAAAGGTGTAAATTTATACGTCTCACAATATATGAAAAAACAATATGTAAATAAGATATGTTTAATAGTGAGATCACATAATTTGTAAATATAATTTTATAATTTTTATTAATTTTCAAATATATATTGTTTATATACATAAAAAATTATTCGTTTCTTTTAGATATGTTAATTACATAAAAAGATTGTAGAAAATTTTCAGTTTAATTAAAAATTATTTATTTGGAAATTAAACCAATATTTATCTCCAAATAGATAATTTTTCATTCTACAATTTTTTAATTCCCAACATTCACAATATTCCTTAAAAAAAAAAAAGAAAAAAAAAAAGAAAAAAAAGAAAAAAAAAAAAAAAAAAATCACACACACGCACACACACAAGCCCGATTTTTTATAAAATTAGTTAGCCGAGGACGATACCAGGTGGCGCGATGTGCTAAAACTTTGCTTCAAAATTTAACCCGGAGTGGGGACATCTTATAGATAGTCTGTGGTGAGGACCTTATGGCCGTATTGAAAGTAGTTTCAAGTTGCGAGCGCTAGGTAACAGCACTATGCAGCAGCAACTAATAAACTGTGCAACACGCGCTGACTAGTTCTTTCTTACGAAGAACTAAATTAATGCTCAACTGCTTGATGCTGGTTTAAGTGTGGCCGGACTTAGGCTTAGGGTTTTTTAGCCCAATTCTTCACTTTTCGGTTCTTTCATTTACTTTGAAAATCAATTAAACTAAACAATGAATTAAATATACAAGATTAATATATCTAATAATATAATTTTTATTATTATAATAAGAAGGCGTGTTGAAAATTAGAACAAGAATAATGTTAATTCTTGTAAATCACTTATATTCATTATATTTTTATTTTGTTTGAAAATTGCCATTAATTATTTTTACACAATCAAAATTTTTTATTTCCACTATTTGATAGGAATATAGTCAATAATATTTTTTATAATAAAATTAGGGAATATAATAATTTTTAAATTAATTTATTTTATTAATTTCAATTACAGATTGTCAAAGATGAGGGATTTTTAATTTTTTACTAAATCTCTCCTTTTCTGATCTTCCAATTTGAACCTTTTTAAAAAATGACCCATATTTAAATATTTTAATATTTATATATATAGATATTTAGGTAATGACTATAATATTCATAAGAAAGAAAAAATTAATACCATTATAATATTAATATAAATTTAATAATAACAATAAAATAATAATTTAAAAAATATTTTTACATATGCACAAAAGAAAATAATTAAGTTTTTTTATCATGATGTGAACTTAAAGTTCTAGATAAGTTTATAATAAGACAAAAAAAAAATTTAAATGTTTTATTGAGATTTTTAACCCCTTGTTAATTTATAAAAACCATTGAATTATGAAGAAAGCAATTTAATTCGAACGAAAGAGAAATAATCTTTTGCAATTTAACGTTGACATATTAAAGTTCCACTTTGCACAATATACCAAAGGTTGAGGTGAGTTTAATAAGAACCAGTTTATCGGAAAGTTAATTTGTCCATTCAATAGAAACATTGATTGATGGCAAAAAAAATAATAATAATAGCAACCATAGATAGCCAGTGAACATTTCAGTGATGAGTATTTTACAGAGAAAATACTCGTAATACTAATTAATTCTAAGAAAAAGATGGAGATGATTATATTCTTCTTCTGTATAAAAATTGAATCCTTAGTTTTTTTTTATCTTAATTTTTTATTTATCAGAAATTTTCTTTTTAATAAAGGCTGTCTGACCGTCAGATCGTTCCCTCCCCTCTCTTCAAGAGTTCTTCAAATTAAACTAATTATATATAAAGAAAATAATATTTATTTTAATAGAGAAAAATTACATACAATAGTTATCTCATAAATTACAAGTTGAGTTAAAGAAATTTTTTTTTTTTTGGCGGGGGGGGGGGATAATTATACAATTTAAATCAACTTAATTCCATCATCGAATAAGTCAAAGACCAAGACCACGCCCAATTCACAAAGCAGTTTAAGAAAAATAATTTGAACTATTAAATATATTTAATAATAAATAAATGCATGATTATATCATAAAAATCATCATTAAATAAGTTGACCTGTGGCCAGGTCCGAACCGACCGACGGTTTGAAGTAAATTAATTTCCAGCTACAGAAACAATTTCAAATAATTTTAATATATCTATTAATGTAATAAAAATAGATATGGATACATAAATAATAAATATAAACATTTTTAATTTTATTTTATTTATAATATATATGCAAGACCAGGCTGTGACGTCATGAATGGCTGGGTGACGTCATATAATTTTAAATCAAGAAAAAACTAATAAATATGATTTTTCTCGAGGATAAAACCAATACAAAGTGCATTATATATTCGTGGTTATATATAAAAAAAACTCCTCATGTGAAATTTGGTATGAAAATAACCCTTCCTATCGTCGATCGCTAATACTACCACTTCCGGTTTCCGGATTTGCACCAAAAGTTGATCAATTCATCCCACTGATGCTTTAAGTAAATATACCAAATTTCATCAAAATCCGTTGAGCCGTTCAGGCTGTACACATCTATACGGACGGACAGACGGACAGACGGACGGACAGACATCATGCTAAAAATACTTTTTTCTGTTTAGAAAATGCATGATTCGTGGAGATATGTAAAAATTTCCACATGTGAAATTTGGTGTGAAAACAATACCTCCCTTACTATTCGTCGGTCGGTAAAAACATTATTATTATTATTACTAAAAAAAAATTGAAAATTTATTTTCTATCTATTTTTGACTAAATATTAAATAGATTTTATAGTTTTAAATTATCAATAAGAAATTTTATTTAATAACTATATTAAGTTAGAAAATGAACCAACAAACTAATTCGATTAACCCTTTAAAATTTTATAATTATATTAATGATCTTTTCTAAAAAATAAAAAAATAATAAAAGAAAGAAAAAATTGATTTGTGTCTTAATTAATTGGTTTGAGTTTGATAAAATTAAATTTTTACATAAATCATTGAGAATAATTTACAGAACTGAAGGATAATTAAATGATATATGATTTTTGGGAGCTGGGAACATAATTAAATTCAAAGAGAAATGTCGTATTACAAAGTTTTAGATATTTTTTTCACATATTTGTTGAAAATTACTCATAGTTAAATAAATTATATTTCTAAATATGAGTAACAAACACTTTGTGAAACTTTAAAAAAATAAGTGTTGATGAACTTAGGAAGGTATATTCAAATATAAAAACCTTTTTATAATTACAAATAGAATTCCATAATCAGAATTATATAATCTATGATGATATTCATTAACGAATCCATATTCATAATCAGTCTTTAAGAACTAATCATATTATAAATATAAAATCATCATATAATTAGTCTCAGAATTTCAAAACTTTGATCTTCTTGTTGCCTACTCTGTACAAATAATTCCAAACTGTCATATGGTTGATGTTTAGTGCCTCCACTTCTCCTTGACAGCTTGCGTGCCGGTCTTGCTCCACCAGTTGCAAAATTTCATCGACTTTTTTCACCAGAGTGTAAAATAACAAAATTTTCGAAACGGAATCGAACAATCCACTCTTGAGTCCTTCGTTTACTCATAACATTCTCACCATACACTTGTTTTGGCATCGATTTTACTTTTTTTTATAGTAACTAAAGCATCCCATAACGTATCTCTTCAGATTTTTCATTAATTTTTAACTTTTAACTCAAACAAACGAATTAGAAACTTATCTTAATAAAAATGTAATTTGAAATGTCAACTTTTATGCACATGTTTTTTTTTTGAGACAATTAATTAAGTATTGTCAAGGCAACAACTACTTTTAGTTGCCAAATATGTTCAATATATACGAGGGTGGTCTGATAAGTTTCCGAACTGCCCAAGAAAAACGATGTTTTTTAATTTTTTTTTTTTGTTTTATTTTTCAAAATTCAAGATAATTGAGACCTGTACGATGTCAGCTGAACGTGTGCTAAATATTTTGAAAATCCATATGAATATGGAAAGCTCTGTGCAACGTGGGTGCCGCATTTCCTAACGTTAGACCAAAAATTGCTTCGAAAAACCATTTCTAAGGACTATTTGGCGTTGTAGGCGTAATCCAAACGAGTTTTTGCGTCGATTCATAACTGTTGATGAGACTTAAATTAAATTAAATCTAATTAATTAATTAAATAATTTATTAATTAAATAAATTAATTAGAACACCGTTATGAGAAATGTATCAGTATTGATGGAGATTATGTTGAAAAATATAGCAAAAAAAAAAAATTTAAAAACATCGATTTTCTTGGTCATGTCGGAAACTTTTCAGACCACCTTCGTATATCCTTCATCCATTTATATATTTATTATTTATGTACTTATTTATTTATTAATAATGAAATTCCTTTCTTAATATGAAAGATATAGTGATACGAACTGATAGTGTGTCGTTCATGACCTGATATGACCTGACAATAATAATAATTTAACCGACTGAAATAAATAGTAAGTAGAAAATATTACTTACACATTAGTTATTATTATTTATTATTATTTGGACATTGAGGCACCTCAGCTACAAAGACCATTTGTGTCATAAAAAAATCATCCGTCGGACAGAATAAAAATTTTATATATCTCCAAAAAATCCCTACAATTTCGTCTCCTTCGCCGGGGAACAGCGAGGCAAACAGTAGTTTACTGAATCCTGACCGATTCCATTGTGTCAGACTTCACGCTCCCCGAGTAGATCACTTGGAAAGAATGAATTTTCCTTTTATACCAAAAAACAATCTATTCAATTAATCGCCCAATCAATAAATACAATATACAATAAATAAGTAATAAATAAATAAATATTTGAATAAATAATAAAAAGGAAAAAATATCACCGTTCAAAAGGGGACTGTAAAGGGGTCCCCAAAACATGACTAGAATATAATAATAAAAACAACAAAAAACTATGCAGGAAATAATAACAACGAAAACATCAGTTTAATAAATAAATAAATAAACAAATAAAAGATAATTATTAAATAATAAATACTATATTTTGTATAACAATCTAATACTATGCAGAAACCTAAACAAATTTTCAAAATTTTCAATCTTTCCCAATAGATCTCTGATGTTCAAATTTTCAATTTTATATAACCTTCTTGCCGATGCGTACGAGAAGAACATGATCTACGGTGACTCTCACATAGAGGGTTATTCCCGGCAATTCCCGGGAAAATCCTTCAATTGTTATTTCAGGTTTACCGGGAAAAAACGAAACATTTCCCGGGAAAAAAAATAAATTATTATTATTATGATGCCGATACCAAAATCTTTATGTATTAACTGAAATAATCGTAATAAATATAAAATACAAATGTCTATACATCCATTTGTCTTTTGTTATAATTTTTTTTCCTTTTCTTTCTTTCTCTCCCTTTAATTCTTCTTTATAATTTTTCTATTTTTTGAGTTTTTTACAGTGAACTCTGGCAGATTCGATTTCATAAGCTTGGGTCTGTTTTAATTGCCATACCTGACACCTTGGTAAGCGTTCTATATAAAAAAGTTCTTGAATAGGTAACAATAATAAAATACACTATTACACTTGACCATTTGGAAAGAAATTAATTTTCCTTACACCCTTCAAATTAACCCCTCTCCATCACCTGCCCCTTAACTTAAATTAATATTTGTTGAGAGCGAGTAAGGTAAAGACCTAATTATATTTTTTGATAAATAAATAAATATTATTATTTATTTATTCAAGAAAGATATATACAATCATTCTGTATGTTATTTCAGTCCCTGTATGTTATTTCTGTCCGCCTTTTTGGTTGATAACAAAAAAATAGCAAAAACATCCAAAAAGCAAACAAAAACAACAAAAAAAACAACATGATGTGAACTTAAAGTTCTAGATAAGTTTATAATAAGACAAAAAAAAAATTTAAATGTTTTATTGAGATTTTTAACCCCTTGTTAATTTATAAAAACCATTGAATTATGAAGAAAGCAATTTAATTCGAACGAAAGAGAAATAATCTTTTGCAATTTAACGTTGACATATTAAAGTTCCACTTTGCACAATATACCAAAGGTTGAGGTGAGTTTAATAAGAACCAGTTTATCGGAAAGTTAATTTGTCCATTCAATAGAAACATTGATTGATGGCAAAAAAAATAATAATAATAGCAACCATAGATAGCCAGTGAACATTTCAGTGATGAGTATTTTACAGAGAAAATACTCGTAATACTAATTAATTCTAAGAAAAAGATGGAGATGATTATATTCTTCTTCTGTATAAAAATTGAATCCTTAGTTTTTTTTTATCTTAATTTTTTATTTATCAGAAATTTTCTTTTTAATAAAGGCTGTCTGACCGTCAGATCGTTCCCTCCCCTCTCTTCAAGAGTTCTTCAAATTAAACTAATTATATATAAAGAAAATAATATTTATTTTAATAGAGAAAAATTACATACAATAGTTATCTCATAAATTACAAGTTGAGTTAAAGAAATTTTTTTTTTTTTGGCGGGGGGGGGGGATAATTATACAATTTAAATCAACTTAATTCCATCATCGAATAAGTCAAAGACCAAGACCACGCCCAATTCACAAAGCAGTTTAAGAAAAATAATTTGAACTATTAAATATATTTAATAATAAATAAATGCATGATTATATCATAAAAATCATCATTAAATAAGTTGACCTGTGGCCAGGTCCGAACCGACCGACGGTTTGAAGTAAATTAATTTCCAGCTACAGAAACAATTTCAAATAATTTTAATATATCTATTAATGTAATAAAAATAGATATGGATACATAAATAATAAATATAAACATTTTTAATTTTATTTTATTTATAATATATATGCAAGACCAGGCTGTGACGTCATGAATGGCTGGGTGACGTCATATAATTTTAAATCAAGAAAAAACTAATAAATATGATTTTTCTCGAGGATAAAACCAATACAAAGTGCATTATATATTCGTGGTTATATATAAAAAAAACTCCTCATGTGAAATTTGGTATGAAAATAACCCTTCCTATCGTCGATCGCTAATACTACCACTTCCGGTTTCCGGATTTGCACCAAAAGTTGATCAATTCATCCCACTGATGCTTTAAGTAAATATACCAAATTTCATCAAAATCCGTTGAGCCGTTCAGGCTGTACACATCTATACGGACGGACAGACGGACAGACGGACGGACAGACATCATGCTAAAAATACTTTTTTCTGTTTAGAAAATGCATGATTCGTGGAGATATGTAAAAATTTCCACATGTGAAATTTGGTGTGAAAACAATACCTCCCTTACTATTCGTCGGTCGGTAAAAACATTATTATTATTATTACTAAAAAAAAATTGAAAATTTATTTTCTATCTATTTTTGACTAAATATTAAATAGATTTTATAGTTTTAAATTATCAATAAGAAATTTTATTTAATAACTATATTAAGTTAGAAAATGAACCAACAAACTAATTCGATTAACCCTTTAAAATTTTATAATTATATTAATGATCTTTTCTAAAAAATAAAAAAATAATAAAAGAAAGAAAAAATTGATTTGTGTCTTAATTAATTGGTTTGAGTTTGATAAAATTAAATTTTTACATAAATCATTGAGAATAATTTACAGAACTGAAGGATAATTAAATGATATATGATTTTTGGGAGCTGGGAACATAATTAAATTCAAAGAGAAATGTCGTATTACAAAGTTTTAGATATTTTTTTCACATATTTGTTGAAAATTACTCATAGTTAAATAAATTATATTTCTAAATATGAGTAACAAACACTTTGTGAAACTTTAAAAAAATAAGTGTTGATGAACTTAGGAAGGTATATTCAAATATAAAAACCTTTTTATAATTACAAATAGAATTCCATAATCAGAATTATATAATCTATGATGATATTCATTAACGAATCCATATTCATAATCAGTCTTTAAGAACTAATCATATTATAAATATAAAATCATCATATAATTAGTCTCAGAATTTCAAAACTTTGATCTTCTTGTTGCCTACTCTGTACAAATAATTCCAAACTGTCATATGGTTGATGTTTAGTGCCTCCACTTCTCCTTGACAGCTTGCGTGCCGGTCTTGCTCCACCAGTTGCAAAATTTCATCGACTTTTTTCACCAGAGTGTAAAATAACAAAATTTTCGAAACGGAATCGAACAATCCACTCTTGAGTCCTTCGTTTACTCATAACATTCTCACCATACACTTGTTTTGGCATCGATTTTACTTTTTTTTATAGTAACTAAAGCATCCCATAACGTATCTCTTCAGATTTTTCATTAATTTTTAACTTTTAACTCAAACAAACGAATTAGAAACTTATCTTAATAAAAATGTAATTTGAAATGTCAACTTTTATGCACATGTTTTTTTTTTGAGACAATTAATTAAGTATTGTCAAGGCAACAACTACTTTTAGTTGCCAAATATGTTCAATATATACGAGGGTGGTCTGATAAGTTTCCGAACTGCCCAAGAAAAACGATGTTTTTTAATTTTTTTTTTTGTTTTATTTTTCAAAATTCAAGATAATTGAGACCTGTACGATGTCAGCTGAACGTGTGCTAAATATTTTGCAAATCCATATGAATATGGAAAGCTCTGTGCAACGTGGGTGCCGCATTTCCTAACGTTAGACCAAAAATTGCTTCGAAAAACCATTTCTAAGGACTATTTGGCGTTGTAGGCGTAATCCAAACGAGTTTTTGCGTCGATTCATAACTGTTGATGAGACTTAAATTAAATTAAATCTAATTAATTAATTAAATAATTTATTAATTAAATAAATTAATTAGAACACCGTTATGAGAAATGTATCAGTATTGATGGAGATTATGTTGAAAAATATAGCAAAAAAAAAAAATTTAAAAACATCGATTTTCTTGGTCATGTCGGAAACTTTTCAGACCACCTTCGTATATCCTTCATCCATTTATATATTTATTATTTATGTACTTATTTATTTATTAATAATGAAATTCCTTTCTTAATATGAAAGATATAGTGATACGAACTGATAGTGTGTCGTTCATGACCTGATATGACCTGACAATAATAATAATTTAACCGACTGAAATAAATAGTAAGTAGAAAATATTACTTACACATTAGTTATTATTATTTATTATTATTTGGACATTGAGGCACCTCAGCTACAAAGACCATTTGTGTCATAAAAAAATCATCCGTCGGACAGAATAAAAATTTTATATATCTCCAAAAAATCCCTACAATTTCGTCTCCTTCGCCGGGGAACAGCGAGGCAAACAGTAGTTTACTGAATCCTGACCGATTCCATTGTGTCAGACTTCACGCTCCCCGAGTAGATCACTTGGAAAGAATGAATTTTCCTTTTATACCAAAAAACAATCTATTCAATTAATCGCCCAATCAATAAATACAATATACAATAAATAAGTAATAAATAAATAAATATTTGAATAAATAATAAAAAGGAAAAAATATCACCGTTCAAAAGGGGACTGTAAAGGGGTCCCCAAAACATGACTAGAATATAATAATAAAAACAACAAAAAACTATGCAGGAAATAATAACAACGAAAACATCAGTTTAATAAATAAATAAATAAACAAATAAAAGATAATTATTAAATAATAAATACTATATTTTGTATAACAATCTAATACTATGCAGAAACCTAAACAAATTTTCAAAATTTTCAATCTTTCCCAATAGATCTCTGATGTTCAAATTTTCAATTTTATATAACCTTCTTGCCGATGCGTACGAGAAGAACATGATCTACGGTGACTCTCACATAGAGGGTTATTCCCGGCAATTCCCGGGAAAATCCTTCAATTGTTATTTCAGGTTTACCGGGAAAAAACGAAACATTTCCCGGGAAAAAAAATAAATTATTATTATTATGATGCCGATACCAAAATCTTTATGTATTAACTGAAATAATCGTAATAAATATAAAATACAAATGTCTATACATCCATTTGTCTTTTGTTATAATTTTTTTTCCTTTTCTTTCTTTCTCTCCCTTTAATTCTTCTTTATAATTTTTCTATTTTTTGAGTTTTTTACAGTGAACTCTGGCAGATTCGATTTCATAAGCTTGGGTCTGTTTTAATTGCCATACCTGACACCTTGGTAAGCGTTCTATATAAAAAAGTTCTTGAATAGGTAACAATAATAAAATACACTATTACACTTGACCATTTGGAAAGAAATTAATTTTCCTTACACCCTTCAAATTAACCCCTCTCCATCACCTGCCCCTTAACTTAAATTAATATTTGTTGAGAGCGAGTAAGGTAAAGACCTAATTATATTTTTTGATAAATAAATAAATATTATTATTTATTTATTCAAGAAAGATATATACAATCATTCTGTATGTTATTTCAGTCCCTGTATGTTATTTCTGTCCGCCTTTTTGGTTGATAACAAAAAAATAGCAAAAACATCCAAAAAGCAAACAAAAACAACAAAAAAAACAAAACATATTTACATATTTACATAATAACTAACACTCTGTAATCAGTAACATAAATAAATAAAAAAATGATATTTAATGAATTATCTATAGATGAATAAGACTTTTCATTGTAATAGATTCTTCTCTTCAAGAGACTTATATAAAATTCTTGTTTCGTTAACAAATTTTACTTATCATAACAAATAAAAATAAATCCATATATTATTAGATATTATATTATAAAATTTATATGTTATAGAATAGATAATATTTTGAATAATTAAAATATATAAATCTAATCAAATAAATTTTCAATCTCTATTATAATTATATAATAAAATTTAAAATATATTGGATTATTTTTAACTATTAAAGCTTATATAATATATAAAGCTAAAATTTTATTTTTTTAACATTATATATAAATGTCTTTAATTGAGGGCACACATAATCTCAGACTCAGAGTTTCAGTTTTCCATCTTTTTCGATATATACAGTAAAGAAAAACCAAAATAAGAAAAATAAAATACAAAAAAAAAATGCCAAAAAAACCAATAAATCGAAAATAATGCAAAAAAAAAAACCACAAAGAAAGAAAAAAAAAAATAAAAAGGAATAACTAATCGTTACTCCTCTAATATGAAGGATCTCAGTTTTAGGCGACATTTCCCTTGATTGCCTCTCGTTTCTAAAATGTTATTTTATAAACAAGTAAAAGATTATGTTATATTTTGATGATTATATATTATATATTACTGAATTTTTTTTTTATTTTTGAATTAAATTTATTTTATATTTTGGCAAAAACAACATTTATTTAACTTTTTCGTAAAACTTTTACAATTTCCACAACAAATTTAGTATTTTTTTATAATTTCCCGGGATTCCCGGGAACGAAAATACTCCGGGAAAAATAACCCTGTACTCTCCTATCGCATATTGTGCACCAAGAGGCATTTTCTTTCAGAATCAGATGTCCATGAAAAAAAAAGCAGTGAATGGCCTGCTCTCTTCTTGATATTGAATATTTTTCTAGTGGATAAATGATTAGTTTGACTATTAAGTAATGCGCCATTCCTCTCCCACTCTTGAGTCCAGATGTTATAGATTTTATTTTTCATATACTTAAGAGAGTCATTTAAATAGATTTCAAGGAAGTTGAACTCTGTTTTATTAGCTCCTATTTTAGCTAATTGGTCGGCAGCCTCCTTCCCATTGATGCCTTTATACCCGGGGATCCATAAAAAGTAGTCCACCTGAACATTCATAATAGAGCTCTTGTAAACACATTATTTTTATTTATTTTTTTGTTGTGAATAATTTAAAGGGGAGAAAATCCAATTAATTTAATGAAAATATAATATTTTTACAGATATTGTTAAAAAAAATTCAAAAATCTATTCTATAGAAATATATTTTTCTTTTCTCGAAAGAAATTTTTTTTTAGGTGTCATCTGATTATAATCACATCTAGATTGTGCAAGAAATGATTCATTGGTCATTTAGTTGATTAGATAGTTGAATGGTGGGGTGGGTATTGTATTATGACTATCGATTGACAACAGTGACGAATTAAAATGTATTTGATCTTGATCACGCTTCACTAGTCAACAAAATTAGATACAATGAAATATACAGGGTGCTTCAAAAAAATGTATACACACTTTGAACTTCCATAGAAAATTTATTTACCGTTCTACAAAGTTAAATTTCAGGAAAATAGAAAGCTGAAAGTCCAATGTAAATGAAACATAAATAACAAATGTTAATACTGTTCAAATTGGTGACCTGCAGCATCAATACAATTCTGAGTACGAGTCACAACTGATTCTGTACATCGTATCAAAACGTCCAATGAGATTTCTCTACACACTGCTTGAATCTCATTCCAAAGAATGTCTAGGTTACGTGGTTTACGTTTGTACACCTCATCTTTTACTGTGCCCCACAAGAAGAAATCCAGTGGTGTAAGGTCTGGAGAGCGTGCTGGAAACTCGATTGGCCCCCTGCGTCCTATCCACTGGCCCGACAAATTTTGATCCAGGTAAGCTCGTACGTCCCTGTGATAGTGCGGCGGGGCACCAACTTGTTGAAAATAAAAATCATCATTACCGTATAATGCACGAATGGCAGTAGAGCGGGAAAACTACAATAGTTTAAAGTGTGTATACATTTTTTTGAAGCACCCTGTATATATATATATATATATATATATATTAATATATATTTATTTATATAACTTTTTCTCTTTAAATTTCTACTATAATTATATTTCTCTAAGGGAATTCTTTAAAATTTTTCAATCCATCAAATAAGTATCTAATAGTGTTAGAGATACCAATATATAAAAATTTAAAGAAAATAAACGTAGACAAATTAATTTGAAAATAAATTAAATATTTAAAATAAAATAAATCGTGTTACTGATTTGGGTGTGAGAGAAGTGGGTACAAAGTAAATTGAAATAAAAAAAGCAAAATGTGCAGCATCGTACACGTGGCGGAAGTGAAACTTCTTAGAATCTAGAGAATAAGAGAAATTTTAGTTGAGAGTGTGAGTGAGAGAGAAATAGAGAAAAATAAAGGGATCATTTCGAAAGACATATAACAGTATAAAATTTTCGTAACAAATATTCGCTTTATTATTATTATTATCTACTCTATCATCATATCTACATTGCCTGTACTATTGTCGGTTGGTGCTTCAATTGGTAATACTGATATTAATGGCTTGTGATAACTAAAATAAGATATATATGTTCGTGATTCGATATTTTCTATATAACGTGTAAAAACAGCATCTATTGTAGTTCCAGATTTTGTTGTTGATTCCTTGGGATCGTTATTTATAAGCAGACCAAATGTTTCTCGAAGAAAGTTGATCAACGGCAACGAATCATCAGATCCAAAATTTACATTAAAATCTCCCCCGAGAATTAGAGGGATTTTATCTTCGCCTCGTTCAAGTGCATTAGCACCTGTGTGGCTATAAACCAGTAGTGAACGGTGTATGAAATAAATAATATCGTCTAAATTTTGGTCGTTATTTTTTTTCGGCATAGTGAAATCTGTGGAGTAGAGAAAAGCAGTTTTAAATGCAATAATAATTTTAAATTGATTTAGTAGTGTTAAAGTAATGTTGAGATTCGGATAAATAACGTGAATGGTCATCGACGCACATAACTGTATGTGTTGGCGTGTGAATCGCCGACCATGTTCACACACACAATTACATGCGTCGGTATGCGTGCACGCTGTATATTTGACTTGAGAATTTTAATTATTTCACGATATATATATATATATATATAAATATCAATTTTTATATATGACTTATAGCGTATAGCAGCGATAGGTAGAAATATTTATCAATAGCTCAGAAGTAATATGCCTCTCTCACGTACTGATGCGTAAAATGCGTTGTAGTTATCTGTGATGAATCACGATTTTTAATTCATTGACCCAGTAGAGGCTGAGAAATATTATTTTTGATAATATTTTAAATTTGAATATACTTACATATTAACGGATCAAGGATATTATCAATAATTTCACAAAAGTCACTTTCTTAGGTCAATCAGCTTATGCGGCCTTTCTTGTTGATGCCTAATTTAAAGTGGCCTCAACGTACTCGCGCGCATGCGCGTCAACGTACTCGCGCGCATGCGCGTCATGGACTTTATAGCTCTTTCTCATTCTCACTCGTTATACCTATATCTTTTTTCTCGCTTGCGTTACCAAATCTCAATTTTTCAATTCACTCTCCATTCTGAACCAAATGTCAGGACGCCGCTAAAGAAGTTTCACTTCAAAAACTGTCAGAGAAAAACAATTTTTAAAAGGTTAAAGGTTTTTAAATAAAAGAAAACATATTTTAGAAATTATATTTTGGACTTATAATTTGTTCCATTTGGCCTATATTCAATTTTATAAGCGAATATTTGAGATTCGCCAAATGCTGAATGGAAGACTTTTGCGGCAGAGATCGCTTTTTGTGTTTATTATTTATTATTTATTATTTATTTATTATTTATTTATTATTTATTTATTATTTATTTATTATTTATTTATTATTTATTTATTATTTATTTATTATTTATTTATTATTTATTTATTATTTATTTTTTTATTTATTTATTTATTTTATATAGCAACACACAGCCCGCCGAATATTTTTGTGCGGTTCGCGAACATAATAGTACAATATCATTTTACTACTATTAAATTAAAGTAATAATAGCTGGTTCGTACTTTAAAACAATTATTCCTTATGAACTATGAATGTTTAAGATTAAGATTATTATTTAAAATAAATAAACGACAAAATATATGAAACAATTTCAAATAATTTAAAAGAAAATAATTTAAAAAAAAGTTATAAAACATACAGCCCTTAAATTTACTGAAAGACAGAAAAGTATGGCCTGTGAATATAACATAATATATATTTGGTAATTTGATTATAAAATATTATTAAAATAAATATTTTTAATTTTATTTTATTGATAATATTTTATATTTAAGGAACCGTTATCCGGCGTTACCCGGTGCTATTTTTTTATTATTAAAATTCCTATTTTAAATTAAGAAAAAACTAACAAAAATGATTTTCCCCTAGGCTGAAACTAATACGGATCAATTTTTCTTTATAAATATTAAATGAATTTCAAAAAATCCTTGGAGCGGTTTATATCTTAAAAATTTACAAATATATAAATATATAAAATTTTTGCTAGTATAATAAGATAAGATATATATTATATAAAATCACTACAACAATGAAACAATTTTTGAGACCTTGGAGAAGACATGTATTTTGTAAATGTTTCATTAAATATTTAAGGTTAAATAATTTATTAAATTGTTTGGTTGTCTGTAGCCCACCAAGAAACGTCGAACTTTCATTTGGCCCTTTGATAATAAAGTTTGCTCACTCCTGACCTATAAAAATGAACGAATTTTTTAATGATTTACCTTTAACCAAGATGAAGTAGTAAGAAGAAAGGATCAAAATATGTTTTATATATCATATATATACTAATATATAATTGTGATTTATATAACCTAAACTAAGAAAAATCCTTATAAATCGGCATTTTCTCCAACACCGCAATTCTGTTTATAATTTTTACCGACCGACGATAGTAAGGGAGGTATTGTTTTCACACCAAATTTCACATGTGGAGATTTTTACATATCTCCACGAATCATGCATTTTCTTAACAGAAAAAAGTATTTTTAACATGATGTCTGTCCGTCCGTCTGTCCGTCTGTCCGTCCGTATAGATGTGTACAGCTTAACGGATTTTGATGAAATTTGGTATATTTACTTAATCAGTGGGATGAATTGATCAACTTTTGGTGCAAATCCGGAAACCGGAAGTGGTAGTATTAGCGATCGACGATAAGAAGGGAAGGGTTATTTTCGCACCAAATTTCACATGAGGAGATTTTTTTACATATCACCACGAATGTATTGGTTTTATCCTCGGGAAAAATAATCTTCATTATGTTTTTCTTAATTTAAAATTATATGACGTCACCCAGCCCTTCATGACGTCACAGCCTCGGGTAACGCCAGCAACGCCGGCTACTTCAGCTATATATTATAAATAAAATAAAATTAAAAATATTTATGTTATATCCATATCTGTTTTTTATTACATTAATAGATATATTAAAATTATTTGAAATTGTTTCTGTAGCTGGAAATTAATTTATTTCAAACCGTCGGTCGGTTCGGACCTGGCCACAGGTCAACTTATTAATTCCTAAGTTTATAATAATTTAACTCCACTTTTTCATTCAATCCATAATATGTATTTGTAAACTGTACCTGGTTCCGCATTGAAACTAAATTCAAATTAATTTGAATTACCGCCCCTGACTATGTTTATAAATCCAGTAAATATTTCTGATTTAACTAGGATACTTTTTCATTCATTATAAAATTTAAATTATAAATTAGTGTTCACTAAAATTTGCATTGAAATGATAAATTAAGTGGGATCTTTAAGGAGAAGAAAGGTTAAGATTAAATGAAATTAAAAAGTTCTTGAGGTTTTAGAATATGGAATGACTTGTCTTATCTGATTGTCCATAACAACTCGGCATTATATATCCATTCATTTAACAAGGAATATCATAATTAAAAATCAAATTAATTTCTTTAGAAGACATTCATTCATACAAGCACTAGAAAGTTGTAGTTGACCTTTCTCTATCATTTCTTTTAGTTACCACCCACATACAATCAAGGATCGGAATTAAAAAAAAACAAATAAAAATAATCCATTATATTCTCAGATCATCTTTTTCATTACATAGATATATATAAACATTTGTTATTTATACATACATATAATTTATATTATCATCATTTATAGATGACACACACATATTTTTATATTAAATTTTAATATATATATTATAATAATAATATATTTATATATAATATAATTGAATAATAAATAAATAATTATATTATCAAATACAATACAGTAGTAATAATTATAAGAATTAGTTATTAATGATATTTATGGCAGTTTAAGGAAATGATTCAAACAGGTATTTAAAAAGTATCTTCCAGGTCATATATATATATATAGATATATATATTAATGGCCTCCTTCACTCGGGATCAATTCAAAGAATTTATTATATATATATATATACAGTTAATTTACATGATATTTTTATTATTTGGAAATTCGATATGCATTTTTTCGAAAGGTCAGTTCTACTGTTATGACAACTTATTTGTATGGCACACAAAATGCAATACTTGCAGATAATTTATTTTGTTGATAATTTATTCTTTTTAGTTACAACTCTCTCTCTCTCTCACTTTTGTTCTCATTTTGTATCAATATAATTCTCTTAATTTTAAATTATAAAATTAAAAATGATAAAATATAAATTAAAATTGGAAATCTAATCGAACATATGTAAATTTATTTTATTTGTTATTATTATTATTATGTTTTATTGAAACATACAATATTTACACAGCACAGTATTAATAAAAAAAAAAATTACAAAGATTAGGAGTTTGGGCTTCAGCTAGAAGCCTAGGAATTATTATTATTATTATTATGAAAGTTTTTAATAAAAATATTTAATTTATATTAATATTTTATTTTGTTTTTTTTTTTTATTATTATTATTAATTTTATTATTTAATATATATTTTTACTGAATTATGTGTTTTGTTAGTTAATATTTACTTTTTTTAAAAATTATTCAAAAATATGATTTTAGATATAAAATGAGACTAATTTATTTCAAAAAGTTTTTTTTTATAATCATAGGCATATGAAAAATATATTCTATTCTTATTTTATGCAACCGGACTGTATACATGCAAATGCTGTATATATTCTTATTTTAATTCATTTAATGTAGTTTATGAAGGGAATGCTGATTTTATTATGGCTTCTAACAATTTAAAGTATCAATTAATGTAGGTATATGAAAAGTGCACCAAAAGCCTTGTTTAAGTTAATCAATTTTAATAGAATTTTCTTTAAAATAATAATTTTTAAATTATATCAATATATACCAAACAAAAAAAATCTTTCTTTTTGTTATTAATATCAACATATGTATAATTTTTTGGTATTATTATTATTAAGGATATTATATAAAAATTGCTAAATTTATTACAATATCAAATTTCAATGTTAAATGCTTGTTGAGTATATAAATTAAATAAATATAAAAGGACGTTTGGTTGCGTAAACTAGCGGAGCAAAATATATATTTCAAAGCTCTTAATTATTACATATATATATAATTAAAATTTATAATTATATATTTAATATATGTACTTGGAATTCTTTTTTTGTGCTTTTTGTTATTAAATTTTCTGATCAAATTAATTTCCATTTTTTTTTTTTTTTTATTTAATGATTTGTGATAATGAATCGAATTATTTATATTATTTATAATAACAAATAATTAAATAAATATATATAAAAAAAAAAATAATAAATATTTTCATCGGAATTATATAGAATTTGTTATAAAAAAATTTTATTTATTTTTTTTTTTTTTTTATTTAGTTTAATAATTAAGAATGTAGTAATTATAAGGTTAACAAAAAAAAAAAAATTAAAGTAGTTTTTGTATATTTATATTTTAAAATTTATGTAAAACTCAATTTATATGATTGATAAGAATTTTGTTTTTCTTTATAATAAGCAAAAAGATATTCTATTGAATCGAAATAAATTCGATTATTAAATTTTAATGATACATATTAAATCAAATTAAAAAAACGAAATCGTTTAAATGAAATATTTTTATTTTATTTTTTTTTTTTTGTTATTTGTACATCCTTGTAAGTCAATCCAGGTATTAAATAAAAAGTTGAATAGAATTTTATTTAATATCTGTTAATAATTGTTCAATTAATAGAGAAAATTCCTAGGATGTTTTGAATGAAAAAAAATGGACAATAAAAATATATTAAATTACAAAATAATAATAATAATAATAATAATAATAATAATAATAATTTCTAAGAATGGATTTAATCAAAATTTCATCATATAAAAGGTAATTTAGAGATGTCTTTATCTCTTCGTTAAGGAAATCTGTCATTATTAACTAATGAAAAATTATTAGTGCTTATTTAATGTTGTGTAATTTTATTTAAATCATTTATAATCTTCTGAGATTATTAATTCATAAAATGATCAATGAATTATTGTAAAATTTCATTAATCTTTATATGATATACATTTTTATCTTTGAATCATGCAATGAATTTATAATTTGTGTTTTTGTTAAAGAGAGAGAAAGAGAGAATATTTTATAATTATACTAGTATACAATAACAATTTTGGTGTGTTTTGTATTTAAAAAATATTTCATCACAACTTTGGGTGTCTATTAATCAAATGATTTTTTATTTTTATTTTTTTTTTTTTTATATATTCGAATTCATTTCGCAAAGAAAAGAGGATTGTTGACCTTTCAATGAATGATTAATAAATGAGAAAAAATATGGCATGACGGGGGGGGGGGGGGAAATTAGTCAAGGGTAAATGGATGAATGGATCAATGAACCAAGTGATCCAATTAAGCAGATTATTTGAAATAGGAGAGACCATAAATCGATAGGTAAAAAAAATTACACATTAACGTGAGCCAGAAAAAAATTTAATGACAACACAAATAATAATTAAATTGAATCAAGAAGATTCTCATTGGATAATCGGGTAAAAGAAAATGTCTATGGTTGGTTACCTACAGATAGTGGAAATTAAAAAGATAACTATTATAAATACTAAGTATTATATTAAACTGTAGTACAGTGTTTTCCAACCCTTTGAGGGCATTCAAGTGCAAGTTTTCAATATGGTTCTAAAACAAAAATGTTTTTGCGATCAGGCTCTTAAACATTTGCAATTTTTTTTTAAAATTTTTTAATATGGTTACTATATTATGTGAGAATTTATGAAATTAGATTATTACAAAAATTAAGGGGGGGCGCAAGAATTTTTTTTAAAAAAGGAGGGCGCAGATTCAGAAAAGTTGGAAACAACTGCTGTAGTATTTAATAATGATAGTGAATTTGTACCATGAATTATAAATTCTATTAAAAAATAAATAAAAAATAAATTTTGTTAATTTATTTAGAATCAATTTCACATGTTTAAGTTTATTGACCCTCTTCCTGTAATAAAATAAAACATGAACAATAGGTCAATCGATAACCCTTCGTCACTTACATATACCAATAACTCAATCAATCACTTTTTGAAAAAAGAATTATAAAATGAATAAATTAACATATTTTACTAAAACCAATAATTGTTAATATTATTAGAAAGAATGGTGGTTAAACCTTTAAAATTTAAACAGTGTTTTCTTCTAATATTATAAATCAAAATAAAAAATTTTATATCAAACATCAGCAATCCCCCCACCCTTGCCGTACTTTTGAATCTATAATAATTATCCATATTATAAGATATAAACAAATAATAAAATTTATAATAATTATATTTTAATTAATTTTAATATATCATATATTACACCTTAAAATTTCATCATTAAAATAAAAAATAATTAATTATTTTCACTTTTTATTTTATTACATTGACTACAAATTTTAATTTGTGGGATTTACATATATTTTATTACTTGAGATAAAATTGTCAATTCTAATTTATAAATTTGATATTAAAAATAATTTTAAGGGAAAAAATCAAAATTATTGGAGGATTCAATTACAATTCCAGCAAGAATGTCTATTGTATTTATGAATGGGAATTCATATCAATGAAACAGAAATGGGGGGTCTCTGGGTTTGTAAAATAAAACGAAATTTTTATTGAATTTGTTGAAAGTAAATTAAAAAATAATGTAATATTGATTTATTATGATAGTAATGATTTACATAAATGATTTAAATATGATTATAAATCGATTCTTAACTATTTTTAACCACGATTAATAAAGAAAATGATATTTTTACTTAATTTTTTTTTTTAAAGTTTATAAAATAAAGATTTTTGAATTTTTTCTATTTTCTCTTTTTTTGAGGATGTATATTCATACAAAACGTCAAAGTTGCTGCATTGCATGTCATTGATTCCCATCGATGTCACAATTCCTATTATAATAATTATTTATAATTGAAGTGACATATTCGACACGACATCCCTTTAAAAAGATACTCATCTATGACATTAAATTATAATAATTATCTTTTTTCCATAGTTCATGTTATTTTTTTTTCTTTTAATGATAGATTCTTTTTGATTTATTCCTTGTGAAGGAAAAATAATATTTTTTTTTTACTATAAATATAATAGTATATATTTTTTAAAGCAACAACTTTCACACAATTGTAAATGTTTATTGTGACGAGGTTTAACTCTTTTACCTCCAACGCCGAGCATCAAGATATTAAATCATTCATTATTTGTTAAAGCCTACTTTCATAATAAATCAATTATATTTTTTTTATTATTAATCTAAGAAAATTATAAAATTTATTCTTCCGGTATGATGAAGGTTTAATCTTCAAATAGTTAATATATTTAATATATATATATATTTTAATTTAAATCAAATTTTAAATAAATTTAATAAAAAAATAGTAATAAATTAACTATTTTTTTAAAACGGGTACCTTAATACAAAACTACTGAACGAGAAGACAAGAATTCAAGCCTCACCAAAATCATGAAAATTTATAATAAAATATTACATTTTTTTTTTTTCAAAAATATCTGTGAACATGGTAAAATGGATATAGTAATCAAGATTCAATAAACAAAAATTGCTCACATTATTCATAGAATTAACTTTGTAATCAATGCTCAAATTAACCAGTCTTATCAAATTCCTTATCTCAGATAAATTCACTTGAGAAATATTTTATTTAGATTATTTGAATATCATCTATTTATTTTAAATAAATTATTTGATCTTAACACACTATGAGCGGGGCGGGTATTTGTACCCGTTGCGGGGACTGCCACTTATAAGCGGGGCGGGTATTTATACCCGTTGCCACTTATATAATATATATTTTCCCTTGTGTCACTTAAAATTACTTATTTTAAACGATAACTAATATATATCCCTCATATAAGTGGCAACGGGTATAAATACCCGCCCCGCTTATAGTGTGTTAAGTCAAAGTGACCAATTTTGCTACCTGAAATTCCGTTTTCCAAGACTATATAACCACTAAGCTACCATGACCCTTATATAGAATTTCAATTATTATTTGTTTTTTTCAATTAATTTTTAATTTATTAATTATTTACGTTTGAAGAATTTACTTAAATAAATCTCTTTTCTAGTATTTAATATTAATTGAAATAAACTTGAACTATAATATACTTGTGAAATGATTTATAAATGGAAGAGTATGTTTGATAGTTATAATATTAATAATAATAATAATAATAATAATAGTTAATTCTATGAATAATGTGAGCAATTTTTGTTTATTGAATCTTGATTACTATATTCATTTTACCATGTTCACAGATATTTAAAAAAAAAATTTAATATTTTATTATAAATTTTCATGGTTTTGGTGAGGCTTGAATTCTTGTATTCTCGTTTAGTATTTTTGTATTAAGGTACCCGTTTTAAAAAATTAGTTAATCTATTACTATTTTTATTTTTTATTAAATTTATTTAAAATTTGATTTAATAATAATAATAATTATTATTATTATTATTAATCGTTTAATGAAATAAAAATGATTAAATTCTTCTGAGGGTCATTATTAATAAATATCAAATATACTCATTTGAGAAATATTTTATTTAGATTATTATAGAATATTATCTATTTATTAAATTATGGTGGACAATTGAAATAAATTCAGTGAAAAAAATAATAATAAATAAAATAAATTTACCGTAAAATAATTAAAATAAATTAATAATAATCTTATTGATAAATATAATAAATAATTATTTATTCCTAAATAAATTTTAAATTATAATCATTAGGGATTTTTTTTTATTTCTTTTTCTTCATTTCCTCTCTGACTCATGTTAATTTTCATTGAATATATACAATCAATTTTATGGTCTGTGTGTTGAGTGATTTGAGTGTGATTTGGAGAGGTAGGGGTGGGGGGTATGTGTTTGGAATATGATGATTGTGATAGATGAAAAAAAAATGTCATAAAGAACCGAACACCCTTTGGCCACGAGTGAGAATGAGGGTGACACCGATGAGAGTGAGTAGAAAAAAGATAAGGGCGAGTATTGAAGTCATCGCCCGACACCAGCATCGGTGGCGTTTCGAGGCACGCAGTTGACGAACAAGTCGGGCGGCTCTCTGACTATCAAGGGTCAGGTCTCCACGGCAATCGACAACCGGCCACTGAAAAAGACAAGAATCACCGTATTAGTCACGAAATCAACATACAACTACATTATACTACTTACAAGGATATGGATTAAGAACAGAACATAAACATAAAAAGCTGGAGTGTCTCCACTCGACTATCTCGCATATTTGAATTGGGTTAAATAACATATATTAATTTAAATTAAATTAAATTAATTAAATTATAAATTAAAATTAATAAATAATATTTATTAAACCAGCGCATGATTGGCTCTTTGTTGATGGCACCACGTTACGTGTTGGCGCGTGAGATTTGCAGTGTTAAAAAATTAATTCTGGTACTTTCAGCGATTCAATTAAGCTTAAATTCTATATATAGTAGTTTTATACAATTTTTAATCATGTGAAAAATTATCAAACATATATCTTTATTTTTACGGTCACTTTAGAAGAAAAAAAATCAAAACGTTGTTAGTAATGACCCTCTTCCGGTTGAGCTCAAGTTGATAGAAAACTATGAATTTTGAATAATGGCCATGTACCAAATTTCATCATTCTAGCTCAAACCGTTTTTGCGTAATCTTGGTTACATACATACACATTTTTCTCAACCTTAGTGAAAATGATTCAGGAACCTTCAAAACGTATAAAAACAACAAAATCTCAACATCGAAAATTTTCTCTGGCTAGATAGTAAAAATACACACATAAATAAAAACAATAATTAGAAAAAAACATGTTACTGCTAAAGATATTAGAATTATTATTATATGATTATAAATATTTGCTAAAGTAGGTTTTACCTGTAAATTTTATTATAGGAGATCAAGCTAGGCCTTTTTCATTCTATGTTAATCTATTTCTTTTTTTAATATTTTAAATATTTATATTATTAACTATTTTAAATACTCAATTTTAATATTATTATTATAAGCTATTAATTATTATAACACTAGACCAACCCGTTGCAAACGGTGTTTGAAAATTAAGTTTAAACTCGATTTGTAACTAACTTCATAATGTTAATATGAAGGAAATTATTATTATATATTTTAATATCTTTAAATATCGGAGCTCGTCGATATGAATAACAGAAAAGAGTGCCTGGGAATTGGAATGGAGTAGTTTTTGTTTTGAAATCATTTTTGTATTAAACTGAAAGTAAGTCTATTTAACCACTTAATGTTAAACAATAACATATATTATTAAAGCTTTGGTGGTTGTTTTTATTTATAACGGAACTTTGTAAATAAAACCACATATTGATATTTGTTATTGTAAATTTATTCAAAAAATACATAAATATACCCAACGTTTCGATTGCTACTTCTGCAATCGTTATTAAGCGACTGCACTGTTCGAGTGTCCAGTGACGAGTGACGAATGATACTTAATATAAGACCTAGGTCACCAACCAGATGGCCCACGGAACGTGCTTACAAATTCAAAATTACAGGAGAAAATAATTATTCTTAAACAGTTGCTTGATAATGATTGCAGAAGTAGCAATTGAAACGTTGGGTATATTTTTGTATTTTTTGAATAAATTTACAAAAACAAATATCAATATGTGGTTTTATTTACAAATTTCCGTTATAAATAACATATATATTAGATGAGTTCAGATCAAATATTTATTTATTATTTTATTTTTTAATATCTAAAATATTATATCATTCATTAATATAAAATAATACAATTAATTACAATATTAATATATAATTAATATTTATCTATCTTATAGATAATTCTTACTAAAATGATCAACTATTCACCTTTGAAGTTGAATGATCAAACCTCACCAATATTTAAAATATAATATTTTATGTGATGAAATAAAAATAAATAAATGTGTAAATTAGTTAATATGGGCATAGATTCCTACAGCGAATAATTAAAATATCTCTGTGTCGTTAAAGAACTCGGAAATTCATAGGCAGAGTAACTTCTTACAATTGTCCCTATCACCTCCATCCAACTTTTATTCTCTCCTAATTTCCTCACGTCCCATTTTATATTGTCTGCATCTTCGATCAATTTTCAATTTGTCTTTACATAAACAAATTTCTCACAAGTCTTGCCTCACCCATTCTAATTAAGTATTGATTAATCTTATTTTTAACTAATCTAGTAAGATTTAAATAAATATGATAACTTTTTTTCAGATTGTTGAGAAAATACTCTAATGTTACTACAATAACAATATTTTAACGAAATAATACATTACTAATAATATTGCATAAATAATATCTGAATTTTGCTTTAAATGTTTTTTTTACCTAATGTAAACAATATTAATCGAGATTATATAGGATATATACAAGGGCAGGTTATTAAGTCCATGACTTTTTGAATTTCCCGCCTCTCAAATGAAATGGTATCACTGTTACTGTCAGCATGCAACTATCAGTTGACTCTTGTCGAAATTTGAACCAGCTGGGTCTTTTAGTTTTTGTTTGATATCCCTTAATACCAGACTGCCTCGTGATTTGAGAAGAAAATGGAAAAAGTGAATTTGTTTGCATTATTTTTTGAGAAAAAAAACATCACTGAAACCGAGTTTTTGCGCCGTAACGGTGGATGAAACGGGGATCCACCTCAACACACTAGAATCCAAACAGCAGTCCAAACTGTGGGTATCTTTGGGTGAATCAGCTCCAAAGATGTCCTCGACAAATCTTATTTTTGGAAGGGATAAAATAATTGAAGAAAGTTTGACGACGCATATAGAGCTTAAAGTAGACTACATTGAAAAATAAAATAATTTTTTTATCCAAAATCCTTTAATTCATTCAAAAAGTCACAGACTTATTGACCTGCCCTCGTTTATAATAAATCATGAAATTAAATAAAAATTATACTAAATAATTTATCCGAAAATATCAATATAAAATTAATTAAAAAGAATAAAGCACAATTTACCGAATTAGACAATTTTATTTATTACATACGTTAGTCAAAATAAAATACTTTATTAAAAATAACCTTTATACTACCACGATAATTATTTTTATTTTATATCCTAGTCTTTCTCTCTAACCAATCTTTTATGTTTCATTAGTTAGTTAATTAATTTTCTATAAAATAATATTTAAAATTTATCTATCCGGTGAAACTTTGGAGACCAAGATTTATGAATACTTCACACTTCTTTCTATGATTATTAGTGAAAATCTTTTGAAATTTTTACTAAACTTCCTTGGAACTTAATATCAAAGAACAAAAAAAAAAAAGATTTCTTGGAAGTTTAAATATTTTTCTTAACCTGGTTATTAATTTTTTTTTTCTAAATCACTTCAAGTATCAATTATGGAATACCTCTCTATCCCAATCAGTCTTACTTCTTAAGATTATTTTAATTTGAATATATATATACTAGCTGCTCCGAGCGCCTTCGGCGCTCTCCACACCTAGACGGGGGCTCCGCCTCCTGTACCCCCCGAGTGTCCCTATTCTGAGCTATAACCATCTAACTCCTACCCTGTCCCATCTCTATAGTTTTTTATATATGTTTATTTATGCAGAAAAAATTAATTGACATAATTATTAATTTAATAAAATAAAATTTAATAATAAAATTTAATTTAATAAAATATTAAAATAATAAAAATTAATAAATTTGTAAAAAAAAATATATAATATTTAAAAAAAAATGTACCTTTGCGAGTTTCGAACTAAGAGTGCAAAGTCATAAGATAACGCCTTAGACCGTTGACCCATGAAACACTTTTGTTTGCAAGCCTCTTATAAAAGTATATATAAGATGTCAAATTTTCGCCACCAGCGCCTCTATGATCTAGTATGGTAACTAAACTATTTTTAATTAATTAGCACCCCCTGAACACACCTTACCAATTAGCGGTTTTATAAAAGAAGTCTGACATGCCCTGAGACCTACTGAATATGCATAAAAAATTTCATAAGAATCGGTCCAGCCGTTTCGGAGGAGTATCATTTCAAAGTTTTGTGACACGAGAATTTTATATATAAGATTTTCAATTATTTAACTTTCACACACATGATATGAATGATTTAATTTTAAGTGTAGTCTCTTAATAAAAGTATTTATAATAATTATTCCAATTACAAAACGATCTTCTTGTCTCGTTGTTTGCATTACATAATTTATCCGAGAGTTCGTCCCCCTTTTCATTTCACATTCATCCTCTTTGATGTTTTTTTTTTCTCTGCCTGTAAGTTAAGTAAATAAATGTCCCATTTCACTTGAGAGGGACAAAACGAAACGTGCCGGTTTCCGATCCATCATTAGTTCTGTCGATAATGTTTGTAAACAAAAGCTGAGCGAAAGCAGCTGGATACGTCACAGCCTAGACCTCCAAAGCAGGAAACAAATTAAATCTAGCAAAATGAAAAAAAAAAATACACAGCGCTAGATTGAAAATCGCAATAATGAACGTGAATTAGTCGGCGGAAAAAAAAAACTTTACGTTAAATCAACAAACGAATCAATCAAGAAGAATTGGCTCTTTTTATAATCATTCAAGCAAAGCCATTCCAAATTAACGTTCTTTAATAAAAAAAGAAAAAAAATAATGTATAGAAAAATTCTATATTCAATCAATTTTATCAATAATTACTTTAATGAAACAGATGAATTAGTTCGTTTTAAATATAAAGTTATATTTGAAAATGAAGAAAATTTATAATATTTAGATTGTATAATCATACAGGATTATTAATATTCGAAAAGAATTTATGCTAAGATTGAAATCAAGAAACTTCCATTATTTTGCAATAAAAATGATTAATTTCATCAAAATTATTATCCAAAAGAAAATAATATATATATATATATGTAATCATTATTTACCGACCGTCGATAGTTAAGGGAGGTATTGTTTTCACACCAAATTTCACATGTGAAGATTTTTTACATATCACCACGAATCATGCATTTTCTTAACAGAAAAAAGTATTTTTAGCATGATGTCTGTCCGTCCGTCCGTCCGTTCAGATGTGTACAGCTTGAACGGCTAAACGGATTTTGATGAAATTTGATATATTTATTTAATGCATCAGTATGATGAATTGATCAACTTTTGATGCAAAAGTGGTAGTATTAGCAATCGAGGATAGGAAGGGAAGGGTTATTTTCACACCAAATTTCACTTGAGGAGATTTTTTACATATCATGCACTTTGTATTGGTTTTATCCTCGAAAAAAATCATCTTTAATAGTTTTTTCTTAATTTAAAATTATATGACGTCAGAGCCTGGTCTTACAGATATATTATAAATAAAATGAAATTAAAAGTATTTATGTTATATCGATATCTGTTTTTTATTACATTAATAGATATATTAAAATTATTTGAAATTGTTTCTGTAGCTGGAAATTAATTTACTTCAAACCGTCGGTCGGTTCGGTCCTGACCACAGGTCAACTTATTTTTCAATTGTGTTATGAGGCGTCTATGATTTTGGGGAACGAGAATAGATACCATGTCTGAAAATTGGATTCCTCTTAGCATCTATGTTCCCATAAAGGATCAATTTATATGAAAATGGAGGAAATTTTATAGAAACTGTATGATCTCTATAATACTAGCATGTATCCAACCCCAATTAAACAAATAAATTAAAGTTATACCAGAGGTGTTAGTTGAAATTTGCGTGTTTTAGAGATTTAGAGATTTCTCTAGCTATACATATACATTTCTATGATTCGACAAGTATGTCATTTTTTTATAAACATTAACCTTCGAAAATACATAAGTCAGATTCGTAGCGATACCAGTGAATATGTCCAAGTAAATCGTATCGACTTAATGGCCAAATCGCTTTGGCCTTAAGACAATGCTCTGTGTTTGATGGGACCAGTGTCATGTGGTGAACTATCACTTAAGACCTGGTGAAACGGTAACAAGAAATTACCAATTAAATCATTCGTTGATCAAAAAACGACAGAATGACAAAGTTATCTTGCATCTTGAGAACGCGCCGTCTTATATCGGTAAAGTAGAGAATGACCTATTAAAAGTGCTTAATTGGAAATTATTATCGCACTCGCCGTACTCTCCAGATCCTGCCCCGTCCGACTATCATCTTTTAGCATCAATGAGACTAACTTGCAGAGAAGTGCTTCGCTAATTTTCAAGAACTCGAAAAATGGTTCGTCGAATGGTTTGGCTCGAAAGAGAAAAAGGTTTTGGGGATAGTATCCATAATTTGCCGAAAAGATAGAAGTATGTAGAATCCAATTTTGAATAAAGAAATTTTAAGATTCTCTGAAAATTAAGTGTTTTCTATATAGAAAAAACCGGCAAATTTCAACTAATACCTCTGTTTTAGATTGAATTGAGTATATAATTAGTCAGGTGTGGTCAAAAATAGGTCAGCACTTTAGATGATGCATTAAGATAATTTTACCAATACATTAAAAATATATTTTAAAAATATATGTTAATTAAAAATATTATTATTATTGTATTATTGGTATAAAAAAAATGTATATAAATTTGTAAATATTATTATTGTATTTATATTACAATTTAATAGGATTGTGTACATTTAAGAACTAATAAAGGCTATTATTATTATTATTATTATTATTATTGGTATATAATTTTCAAATCGGCAAGAGTCATTAATACAACATTCATCAAATAAGCGATCTTATCAGCATAAAGATAACTTCTCCGGGGTACAGTTTAATAATAAGTAAAGTAACCGATTTTATTAGTACACCCTCTACGTTTCCACATTCTTAAATGAATATATATAATATTTTACCCCGGATTGAAGTAATGGACAGTAATTAATTAATTAATACAAAAGTAAACGTCATAGGGACGATTTGGCGCAATGAGCTTTCTCAACCGGTTAGATTGCCTGACAACAGCGCTATCATGGCGATAACATTTTTCCGTAACTATACATCATTTTTCACATACATATCTGACACACGACTGAAACGCCAACATATTAATTGAAAAAATCGGGATTGTCCTCCCCTAGACTTTCCCGCATATAAATCGGTAATTATGTTTTAACAACAATAAAAATAAACAAATTAATTTAAATTATAAAGTAAAATGGTTGAACACTATTATATATATTTATAATTTACACCTAACGCTACTTGTATAGGTAAAATGTCACTTCCGGTAGTCAGATCATGATGAAATTTGGTATCTGAATTTTTTTCATATTTTTAAATCTATATACTAAATAGGAAGCAAATATCTCGAAGCAAACTGGTACTTTACTTGAAAGGTAAACGCAACCAGTGTAGGTTAACCGATTTTGACGAAATTTTGATAGAAATCTACAAACTGTGAATAATATCGGTGAGTAAATTTGCTCACAGACAAACATTACATACATACACACACACACACAGACATAATTCGAAAAATGGTATTTTCCGACTCAGGGAGGTCTAAAACGTCAAGATCTATCAAAATCTCGAAGTCGAAATTTTTGACGATTCCAATACTTCCCTTATACGAAGTATGCGGGAAAGTAAAATGTTAGAGAGTTACATTTCTAAATCTTCTTTTTCTGCTGACTCTTAAACCATTATTATTTTCAATTTTTATATATTAAACGAAAAATTGACCTTTGGGGTAACCTAACAAGGGGCATTTTGATCAATTTATTATCTAATCTTATTTCGGTTATTATATAATTCTTTACCACTCAATTACCTTGAATAATTCAAAAAAAAAAATATAATAATAATAATAAATAGTAAAAATAATCACCACACAGATAGTTTTCTTCCTGAAAGATCGATAACAGTACTTTCTACTTTTTTTGTGTGTGTGTTTATTTAAATAATATCACAGTTCGATTACAATCGGCATAATTCAAGGTTTAGTGTAAGGATAGCGACAGATGCCTGCAGGGCTGGCTGCCTCATGATCTTCATGCAGAAAAACAATACAAGTGACTACGTAATCCCCCATGGATGGTAAACTTAAAAGGGTGTAGTCGTCGGTTACGTTGATGTCATCATGAATGTTGTGGGAGATTTCCTCATTTGCCTTTTCAGGGCAATGTAGGTCACAAATTCTCCCCCTCGATATTCATTCCTTCATTTATTTTTTTTTTTGTTTTTTTTTTTTAATTTTATATAATCATATGGCGGTGAGATAAATTAAAGATTCATTTTATTCAGGTGGTTGATAAAAAAAAAAGTTGATCCATTATTTTACTTGAACTAGTACAATTTATTTATTTATTTATTATACAATTTCATTTGTAGCCGAGACATTTTATAAGATTAATTAAATTGCAATGCCCTATATTGTAACATTACATTTTCATTTTTCCATATAAATATCTCGTTTTTGCTTTTTTTTTTTTTTTTTGGTTTTTTTTTGTCACCACCCAAATGAGGTAGACCGAAATAACAAACAGAATGATTGTATATACATTTCTTGAATAAATGAAATAATAAAAATATCTATTTTACTTCTAGTAATTTATTATTACTTTTTTTTTTATTTAAATTATATTTAAACAGAAAAAAATAAAAGAAGTCTAGATTTTTTTTCTATAAATATTCATGGTATTAATATAATAGACTGAATTAATTCAATAAGTAAATCAGTCGGACGAATGCATTTACCATGTAATCCAAGTTCAAACAGATTTATATAACTTTGATTAGGTATTAAAATAATTAACAAATTTAACTATCGATATGTTTTTTAATTAATGAATTAATATTAGTATCCAAATGTTGATATTTATATTCTGAAAAAATTGATATTCACTAATTCTAGGTCTAGAGACAAGTAAATTATATAAAAGAAAAAATATAATCATGAAATAAGATGTCTGGGTAAATTAAAATAAAATAAATATGAAATATTAGAATTAATAATTGTAAATAATTATATTAATTAATTTTTGTATTAAGTTAGGTGTCCCCTTTACTGTCACCCTGAAATCATTTATTTTACGAGATGGTTTTATTCAAAAATTTTTAGATAAAATTTACAATAAAAGATTTTTAAAATAATTCTTTAATTATTTTTATTATTAATAAAAATTATTAATAATAATTAATTATAAATTATAAATAATAAATAATAAATATTAAACCAGCGCATGTTTGGCTTTTTGTTGATGGCACCACGTCACGTGTTGGCGCGTGAGATTTGCAGTGTTAAAAAATTAATTCTGGTAATTTCAGCGAATCAATCAAGCTGAAATTCTATATATAGAAGTTTTATACAATTATTAATCATGCGAAAAATTATCAAACATATATCTTTATTTTTACGGTCACTTTAGAGGAAAAAAAATCAAAACGTTGTAGGTAATGACCCTCTTCCGGTTGAGCTACATTTCTCAAAAGTTGATAGAAAACTATGAATTTTGAATAATGTCCATGTACCAAATTTCATCATTCTAGCTCAAACCGTTTTTGTGTAATCTTGCCTACATACATACACACATACATACACACACACACACACACACACACACACACAGACACACAGACATTTTTCTCAACCTTAGTGAAAATGATTCAGGAACCTTCAAAACGTATAAAAACATCAAAATCTCAACAACGAAAATTTTCGTGATCGCAATACTATCTCTGGCGAGATAGTAAAAATTATAATATTTATTTCAAATTCTTGATATTTATATATATTTAATTGTATAAACTGTAAGAAAAAGATGTAATAAATATGTATTAAATAATGAGATGTAGACGAGCATGTACTTGACCATTAGTTTCCTTTCAGGGACTTAATGACGTTGACCTTAACATCCAAGTTGTATTTCCAGATTAGTGGGGATTTCATGAAAAAGAAATAACAATTTCTATCTAGTGTTGATAATTGTCTGGCCTATTCTTCAATTAATCGAATTTTTACAGTTTTGTTTTATACAATTTTGTAATTTATTTCAATTTGGATAAAATCTCTAAAGGTTTCATCATTGAAAAATATAAATGTACATATTTACATATATATATATATATTGAGGTTAATATTTTTTTATTATTTTATTTTTTGTAATGTTGATTATATCACCTGAGTCTGTATGTCTGGATAGATAAAGTTTTAATATAATTTATTTTTATTTGTTTTATAGTTGATGTGTGGCGTTTATCATTGGTTATATAACCGTCTCGTTTTCAGTGGGTGGGGAAAGATTTTTAATCCATTTTTGGTGAAGTTCTTTAATTGATTCGTGTATTGGATTTATTTGTATCCCTCACGCCCTTCTTTTCTCTCATCCAGTCTCTCGCACCTGGCTTGGTTGTTGGTCTTGAAGGTGACAAGAGGAGACCATGGTCCCCCTCACACTTCCCTTACCCTTCTCTCTCTCTCTCTCTCTCTTTTTCTCTCGCTTCTTTAGAGAAAGTGAAAGCAACGAAAGTGATGTGGGAGAGGCGGAGGAAAGTGTAGAATGGAGCCAACGATACTAATTAGCTGCATGAACTCATAATCGAAGAGATCCTATATATACAAAGACATAAATATCTTATTTCTAAAATAATAAAAATAATAATAATTATTATTATTATACAATTTATTACAATATAAAAAAATAATAAATAATAAAATAAGTAGGTCAAATTAAATATAATTAAAATATTTAATTGTATATTAATTAATTTATTATAATTTTTATAGATGGAAGCAAATATTGATGAATTTTTAAGAAGATTAAAGAATAAAAGAGATTTTCAATTTCATTTGAAATTTAGAGAAATATTTCAAATTTATATACATATATTTTTTAATTAATGAAAATTTCAATATTTATTAATTAGTTAAGTTAATATTAAATGTACAGAACTGAGAATTATTATCTAACTTTGATTTGGAATCAATTTAATTAGTTATTCAATAAAAAAATTGTTAATTAATAAAATAAATGAAATTGAATCAATTATTAAAATTAATATTTATTAATAAACTTCTGATGAAAAAATTTAGTAAACAGTAGCTAAATAATCTTAAAGTTCAAGGTCCCTATTTCTTATCAATAAGAATAGCCTAATGATAATTTTTGTTTATAACATAAACTCTCTGTCTCTTTCTCTTTTGAAGCGAAGAGAAAAAAGTGGTTTAATCAATTTATAAAAAAAAATAGAACTTTCACCAAAACATAATTTTTCATTTAAATTTTATGTATTTCGTTTAAACTATTTTTATATTATATTTAAATAAATATAGAATCATATTAAAATAATATTTTATAAATTATTTAATAATTTAAAAAAAAAATTAGATAAAAATATAAATAAATAAATTGTAAGTAGAAATTAAACAAATATAGGATAATTATTTTGAAGTTCAAGTCCAAGAAAATATTAATAGGTAATTGGTTTTATGAATTAGTTTTTTTTCTTTTAAATAAATTTATAATATTATTAAATATATATATATATATATATAGAATAAATTGAATGTCAAGGATTTCAATTTATTTTCCATAAATATCAATTACTATTTGTAACAGGAAATAGAAAAAATTGTAATATTATACAATATAAATTTAAGAGTATTTCTAAAATTGATAATTAATTGAAAATATTAAATTGAATTTATAGTCATTTCAAAAAGTTATGAAAATATATTTTTTTTTTATCAAATTAAATTAATTTTATATTATTACCGACCGACGATAGTGAGGGAGGTATTGTTTTCACACCAAATTTCACATGTGGAGATTTTTACATATCTCCACGAATCATGCATTTTCTAAACAGAAAAAAGTATTTTTAGCATGATGTCTGTCCGTCTGTCCGTCCGTCCGTCCGTCTGTCCGTCCGTCTGTCGGTCCGTATAGATGTGTACAGCCTGAACGGCTCAACCGATTTTGATGAAATTTGGTATATTTACTTAATGCATCAGTGGGATGAATTGATCAACTTTTGGTGCAATTTCGGAAACCGGAAGTGGTAGTATTAGCGATCGACGATAGGAAGAAAAGGGTTATTTTCACACCAAAGGAGATTTTTTTATATATCACCACGAATCATGCATTTTGTATTGGTTTTATCCTCGAAAAAAATCATATTTATTAGTTTTTTCTTGATTTAAAATTATATGACGTCATCCAGCCATGCATGACGTCACAGCCTGGTCTTGCATATATATTATAAATAAAATAAAATTAAAAATGTTTATATTTATTATTTATGTATCCATATCTGTTTTTTATTACATTAATAGATATATGAAAATTATTTGAAATTGTTTCTGTAGCTGGAAATTAATTTATTTCAAACCGTCGGTCGGTTCGGACCTGGCCACAGGTCAACTTATTTGATTAGAGTTAAAGATAAATACAATTACCGGTTGCATAAATACCAGGCGCTAATGAAAATGTCCTTCGACAAAGATAGTAGATCTAGTATTTTAATTACATATACATATTAAAAAATTAACTATTAATAAAATTTATCAATTAAATACTAAATGATTAATGAATTCATAATTTTTACAGGATCTAAAGAAACAACAGTTTTAAAGAAAACATAAAAACTCAATAAATACTAGTGTTTTTATTAAATTTTAATTTGATTAAAATTTGATAATAATTTCAGAAGGATTAAATTTAATTAATACTTAAAGAAAAATTTTAAATTTATTTATTATTATCAAAGAGAAAATAAATTATATTCCTCTATCAGTTTAACCAATAAATTGTTCCATTTTTTACTGGAGTTAATAAAAACAAAATTAATTTAGTGATTCATTTCAAGTATTGAGTTGATTTTAATTGCTCGAAAAGGTCAAAAATAACTTTTTTTCGAAATCATAACAAATTGAATTTTTTAAAATATTTTTTAGTATTTCACAAGTAAAAATAAACTAATATAAAGGTTACAATAAAAAATTTTAGTAGTTAAACTTCAGTCATATAAAACTTGAATATATCATTGACATCCTTTTGATTTAGATGATTTGAAAAATTATATATAACTTCTCTAGATGGGTACACAATAATATAAATAATCCGTTGTTTGATGTGAATGTCCCATATATAAATCCTAGTCATTGCTGTATTATTGACCTCATTAACTGTAGTCGTCATCTCATCAAATGACTTATAGTCATTATCATTGTCTGACCGTTAATGGAGAAAATAATTATATAATTTAATCACACTATGCACAAATATAAATATTCTTAGACAAATAAATAAAGTAATTAATTATAAACTTTATTCAAATATTTTGATTCACAGTAATTTATAATAAATTATATCAAATAATTAAGTATATTAAATTAAATAAATTATTATAATAGAGGTAAATATTAATAACCTTAAATTACTTTAACTTTTACATATATATATATATATATAAATATATTGATAAATTATATAATTACTAGCTGCTCCGAGCGCCTTCGCCGCTCTCCACACCTAGACGGGGGCTCCGCCCCCTGTACCCCCCCCCCCCCCGAGTGGTACATAGTATTTGGTTAAGAGTAGTAAAAGGTTTTCATCCATTTTGTTTCAATCAGTATATTACATAAAACATTCATTTCTGTGTTCTTATTTAAAATATATTTTAATTTAATCAGTAAATTAATTATATATATTATTATTGTATATGTTATATCTATCTATCTCTGTGACTCTAAGGAACTCGAAAGTTCTTGGCCGCAACAACCACATTTCTCCAAGTGTCCCTATCTTGAGCCCATGTCCCATCTCTCTTACGTCCCTTCCTACGCGTCCTTGGTCTTCCAAGCGGACTTTTTCCAATCGGTCTCCGCACCCTTTTCCAATCCAATATCTTTTTCCTCTCTCATTCTAGCCACGTCCGCTGCCTATCGCAACTTTTTCGCTTTTATAATCCTAACTATTTCTGAAGATAATGATAATAATGTTAAATAATTATTGTGCTCAATTAACAATATTAATCTAAGCAAATAAAAATATTTATATATCACTATTTATAGAAAATAATTCAAATATTAATTAAATTATGAATTATTCTGTAAAAATAATATTTGTCTAAAATGTATATCAATATTGTCTTACATGTAATTTTTGAACTTGAATAATTGGTACAGCTAAGATTAAGTATTAAATTTACACAATGAACAATGATAATGAATATGCAATGATTTACCCATTTATTATAATTATAATAGATTTTATAAAACATATATTTATTCATATTACAGGATAGTTACAGGCATTATTCATAGTCGAATCTTATTTTATATATACTTGTATATATTAAAGTTGATCTTGAATATATTTAATATACTATAAATTCTACTTTTTAGTTTTTTTCTAGAAAATACTTTTTACTAGAGTTACTTTAACTTAATGCACCTAATAAATGAATATAATAAATATTTTAAGTAATTAGATATTAATTATTTATTAACACCTGAATATATATTATCACTTGACTAAATACGGGGTGTGCCGTCAGTTGGCATCAACATGAGAAATAATCAAGACATTACTTGATAAAGTTGTTAAAACAAATCAAATATAACCATATTATAATTAAGGTACTTTTAACGCTTTTATTTTTGAAATGAAAAATTTAAATTATTTTTTTTTTTATAATTTTTTACTTTGAATTATTTGAATTTAAGAAAATAAAATGTATTGTGGAACTACCCTATTCTGACCACATTGTTTGTATAAAATTATTTATTAAATTAAAATAACTGAACAACGTTTCGACTGCTTATTCTGCAGTCGTTTTCAAGTAACCGTACGCTTGCTCCGATTCAAGCGGACTGACCCATGATGGGACACGTAACCTATAAAATAAATTTAGATAATGTAGAAACACTTCATATTGAAAATAATTGGTGGAAAATAAAAATAAAAGAATCTATAGAAATTAATAATCATCCCAACAATATTAATAAAGTGGATGGATATAGACTTAATAAGATGTGGAACATAGTGTTGGATAAGTAAAATTTGTCAGATTGTATGTCATATAATTAATCTAGTAAGTATATATGTATATATCTTGATTATAGAAATAATTTACTCTCTTTATTGTAAAGACATAATGCACTGTCATACTTCTTGATTGTAAACGTTTGCTTTGACAATGGCTGCTGACTTCATGGTGATATTAAGAATTGGCGGGAGAAAATTGGAGCCAAAAATTGGCGCCAATATCACTGCCTATATAAGAGGTGGCGTGTCCCAACATGCATCAGTCCGCTTGAATCGGAGCAAGCGTACGGTTACTTGAAAACGACTGCAGAATAAGCAGTCGAAACGCTGTACAGTTATTTTAATTTAATAAATAATTTTATACAAACAATGTGGTCTTTTAATAAAAATTCCCTTAATAATTATCAAAATAACCACAAAAGTTTTAATAAATACAAAAAGTATTATCTTCAAATTTCAAATAAGTGATTCAATTATCAGGATTCATTAACAGAATTTTAATAAATTTAGAAAAATAAACTTAGGCAAATTTCTAATTAAAAATATTCAATTATTACCTCGTGAATAGTTATTTCCAGGAAATTTGAATATTTTTGGTTTGTGTGGTAAGAAATCTTCAAATTTTTTTCTTTGTATTAAATCTTTATATATATATATTCGTAGTTCCTAAAAAATTTCATCCTCAGATGACTTGCATATATATAAATATCATGATGATGCAATGATTTTAACTCTTGTTTTCATAAAGGCATTGCGAGAAAGTTTGTCATTTGCTAAATGAAGTAGAGACATTTTTTTATTTTATTTCAAAGATTTAAGTACGAACATTAATAATAATTTGATTCCTTATCCGTCTTATTGGATTAGGTATTTATTTAATTCTTCTATCTAGTTAGACGTGAATTGATGAAATAAATTTTTTTTTCTTCAAATTCTTTAATCTTTAAAATAAATAATCGTGTAATGGCGAGAAAGTTATAGGAATTATTTATTTTGAAGTCATAACGAAACAAGTGTTTTTGCTTAGAATAGCTCAGATAATTAATTATCAGAAATAATCTAATAATGGGGCCGAAATAAATTTTATTTGAATCAGAACCACTAAGAGGTATATTTTTTATTATCATTATAATAACTTTTAATTGTTTTATATTATGAAATTAGAAAAATTCAAAAAAAAATTCAAAAGTATTCAATGGAATGTTGGAGGTAATTATTAATATTTAATTGTATAGTATTTAATATATATATATATTCATATATAAATATAACTTATTATTATTTAGTTATTTCATGATATATATATATTCATATATAAAATATATATTATTTTAAAAGTCTTCATAAATCAAAAAACTATGGAGTGATCCAACTGGACTATCTCGAAAATTTGAATTGGATTAATTAACATATATTATATTTAAATTAAATTTAATTAATTAAATTATAAATTAAAATTAATAAATAATATTTATTAAACCAGCGCGTGTTTGGTTCTTTGTTGATGGCACCACGTCACATGTTGGCGCGTGATTTGCAGTCGTGTTAAAAAATTTAATAAATTAATTCCGGTACTTACAGCGATTCAATCAAGTTGAAATTCTATATATAGGAGTTTTATACAATTTTTAATCATGTGAAAAACTATCTTTATTTTTACGGTCAGTTCAGAGGAAAATAAATGAAAACGTGGTAGGAAATAACTCTCTTCCGAATGAGCTATATTTCTTAAAAGTTAAATGTATTATATTTTAAAGAGTTGGAAATAAAGAACAATATTGAAATTTAAATTTTCCATTTCATAACAGAAAAAAATTCTCAGTAAGTATTCTAAATATTTTATATAGGTACCTTACCTATTTATAAAATCTATTAAATTATTATTTCTTTTTCAATTTAAAATACAAATATTGAATATATTAATAAATAAATTTAAGTAAAAAGAAATCTTTTTAAAAAATACACTTTACTTAAAATTGCACTAAAAAGTAAAAAATAAAATCACATTAAAGTGTGTACGCTCAAATTATAATAACACCAAATGGAAGCAAATATTTTACGGTGTTAAATGTTTTAAGGTCTTATTATAATTTGAGCGCATACACTTTAAAGTGATTTTATTTTTTACTTTTTAGTGCAATTTTAAGTAAAGTGTATTTTTTAAAAAGATTTCTTTTTACTTAAATTTATTTTATACTTTTTAGTCGTATTCAGCGCCTCTAGAACTGCTATCACCATCTATGATTGAAATAGTGAACTATTCCATATTCCACATATGAAAGTTTAGTTAATTAATTACCACTAATAAATAAATAATTCAGTGGATTTTTCAATTGATTCGGGTATTATTAGCAGGAGCATGCGCGTATGCAAAATTTCAAGTTGATTGAATGACGGGAAGTTGTTGAAATATCGATTATAAAATGCCGCGGACAACGTACAACCGGACAACCCGCGTACAACCGGACAGAGTGAGTTAAGTAAAAGTGTATAAAAAAAACAAAAGAAAAACATTTTTTTAATAAATTTAATTATTTATTAAAAGAATTGATTGAATTGAATGAATATAAAAGAAAATATTTGATTTAATCCCGGAACTACCTATCAAGTGTATAATATATATCTATTAATTGAAAATTAATTGACTTTCTCATTATTATTATAATGTAAATTATTTATATTTACAATAAATAAACTCTTTATAATGATTTAATGCATGAGTTTATGGTATATTAACATTGAACTCACCATTTGTCTCGCATTAATTTATATTTTATGGTTTATAACTTTCACATGGATTTGACAAACAATAGGAAATGAATTGAATATATATATATTAGATGGATAGGAAATCATTCAAGAAAATACCAAACACACCTTTAAAAAAATGTGAATTTTGTTGATATAATGATAATTTATATGATAAGTTTTTTTTTTTTCAATGAAGCGATGAGAGAGATTTTATAAATTAGTGATAAATTATCATTCATCTTTTATATTTGACAGAAATGACCGTTTCTCTTGTTTCAGTTCGAAATAATTTCGTTTTGTAATTCAACTCTGAAAACGAAACAACCCATTTAAATAAATTTCCCATACAAATTATTTTAATTAATTAATTAATTAATAATTATAAATAATTTAAATTATGAAATATTAAAAGATTAAGATAAATTAATTTATAGACATATATAAAATCCAAATTCTTATTTTAATAATGGTTAATTAAAAAAATTAAATAAATAAGTTGACCTGTGGCCAGGTCCGAACCGACCGACTGTTTGAAATAAATTAATTTCCAGCTACAGAAACAATTTCAAATAATTTTCATATATCTATTAATGTAATAAAAAACAGATATGGATACATAAATAATAAATATAAACATTTTTAATTTTATTTTATTTATAATATATATGCAAGACCAGGCTGTGACGTCATGAATGGCTGGATGACGTCATATAATTTTAAATCAAGAAAAAACTAATAAAGATGATTTTTCTCGAGGATAAAACCAATACAAAGTGCATGATTCGTGGTGATATATAAAAAAATCTCCTTTGGTGTGAAAATAACCCTTTCCTTCCTATCGTCGATCGCTAATACTACCACTTCCGGTTTCCGGAATTGCACCAAAAGTTGATCAATTCATCCCACTGATGCATTAAGTAAATATACCAAATTTCATCAAAATCGGTTGAGCCGTTCAGGCTGTACACATCTATACGGACGGACGGACAGACGGACAGACATCATGCTAAAAATACTTTTTTCTGTTTAGAAAATGCATGAATCGTGGAGATATGTAAAAATCTCCACATGTGAAATTTGGTGTGAAAACAATACCTCCCTTACTATCGTCGGTCGGTAAAAAGGAATTCATTTGTATGTATTTGGATAAAATAAAATTATTTTTAATATATTTAATTTATTTTTATTTTTTGGAATCTTATCAAGATGGAAGCTATTTTCTAAATGTTCAATCCCAACAATTCCTTTAAATAAGAAATTAGTGACCTCAAAGTTCATTATTGATTGAGTCTGTGATCCAAAACCTGTGGAGGGGGGGGGGGCGAGCACATTAAAAGGGGAGTTCAGGAATATCTAAGAGAAATTATTATTTAAAAAAAATTAATTAACTAAAACTAAAAGAAAAACACACATACACACATAGTTAGTTATAAATAATTTAAAAATATAGTCATTTTTGTTAAATACATTTTAAGCTTTTGAGGGGAAGGGGGGCTATTGAAAATTATGATTGAAACTGGGTCGCGAAGGTTTCTAAAAGGTTTTGAAAGGAAATATTGACATATTTAATCATTTATTTTATGAAAACAATTACAATTTTTTAAGAACTTGGTGAGGTTTGAACCATCACCTTCAGTAGTTCGACATTTTAGCTCAGAGTTTTGATCTAGAATAGATGAAGAAATTTTTTTTTTTTTTAATTTTAATTTAGAGGGTGATCATTTTAAATATATAATACTTTTTTATACATATGTGATCATTAAAAATTAATAAACAAAATTAGAATTAATAAATATATAGAAATATATAGGAAAATACATAATTATCAGTTTATGGGCAGAAGTGCTTATCTTTTAATGAGTTTTTAAGAGACAGTATATTTATTTATTTATTTTTCTTTGTCTTTAAATAAAAATAATTATTGGAAAATATTTTGTTTTTTTTATTAAAATTTATGAAAATTTTGAATTCTTTGTTGATAAATAATAATATACTTATTTATTAATTAGAATATCTACCTTTGATTATCATATTCTTATGTTTATGAGTTGAAATTTAAAATTGTTCAATTCTCTCACATTTATCTCTTTTGTATTATTTATAAATATTTATATTCTGTATTACTAAAACAAGTAATATTATTTGTTTCAAGATTAGCTATCATTAAAAAAATATTGCTTTGTTTTGATTTAAAATCAAACAAATTTTTTTTTTGTTATTGTTTTTTTAAAAAAACTTACCTCAATTTATCTAACTTTTTTATTAAATAGGTTATAAACAATTTTTGTGAAATTAATATCTGAAGCCTCGTTATTCATTAATTTCAAATATAAATTGAAATTCAAAAATTTTCATTTGAAACAAGCAATTAATTAAAAAAAGATTTAATTATTAAATATTAATTTATTAAAATAAATAGGTCTATTTGATATATATTTTTAGGATGTTTTTCATTAAAAAAAAATAAAAAAAATAAATAAATAATTTAATAATATTAAAATGAACTCATGGGATTGGCATAACTAGATGAAAAACTTAAGATTTATTTATACTTATATATTCTTAAACAAGATATATAAACCGCAAATGATTGAATAATTGAAAAAAATGTTTAGTGAAAGTTTCAGGAGCGGATAAATCGAATAACGATTTTTTTTTTTTTTTTTTTGAAAAACTAATTTTATAATAAAATATAGCTTTCTAGGATGAGAAATTGCCTGAAGGGTAGAATCAATATTTATTTTTAAACCATTCTACAGATAAAATAAAATAATAAGAGAATAATTCTGTAATAATTAGTAAATTTAATATTATAATAAACTGAAAAAAACCATATAGCTTAAAGATTATAATTATAATATAGTTTAACAATTTTTACCGACCGACGAATAGTAAGGGAGGTATTGTTTTCACACCAAATTTCACATGTGGAGATTTTTACATATCTCCAAGAATCATGCATTTTCTAAACAGAAAAAAGTATTTTTAGCATGATGTCTGTCCGTCCGTCCGTCCGTCCGTATAGATGTGTACAGCCTGAACGGCTCAACCGATTTTGATGAAATTTGGTATATTTACTTAATGCATCAGTGGGATGAATTGATCAACTTTTGGTGCAATTCCGGAAACCGGAAGTGGTAGTATTAGCGATCGACGATAAGAAGGAAAGGGTTATTTTCACACCAAAGGAGATTTTTTTATATATCACCACGAATCATGCACTTTGTATTGGTTTTATCCTCGAGAAAAATCATATTTATTAGTTTTTTCTTGATTTAAAATTATATGACGTCATCCAGCCATTCATGACGTCACAGCCTGGTCTTGCATATATATTATAAATAAAATAAAATTAAAAATGTTTATATTTATTATTTATGTATCCATATCTGTTTTTTATTACTTTAATAGAAATATTAAAATTATTTGAAATTGTTTCTGTAGCTGGAAATTAATTTATTTCAAACAGTCGGTCGGTTCGGACCTGGCCACAGGTCAACTTATTTTTTTTTTAATTTAGATTTTATTGAATTAAAATATACCTTTAAAATAATTATTAAATTTGAATGTAAATATTTAAAATATATTTATACCGAATAGAGAACATTGACAAATATGGTATTAAGATTGGTTATATTTCAAATAACATAGATTATCTATCAAAATTATTTTGATTGGTCAGAAATGATTATAATTAATAATATATTATATTATTCTTACGTTTGATAATTATGATACATGAAGAGATATGTAGATGATATATATTTATGCCAATCTCTGTACATAAACATATACATTCAATCAAATACTACATGGGATGAGAAGTCCCGGGATTTTTCAATAGGTGACGCTACTAGAAAATGAACATGACTCATTTCGAGAGGCTCATCTGTCACTAGTTTTTTATGAAATATCATGACATTTCGTCCATTCGTTTACAAGCTACAGTCGTTTGAGTGACGCATAATAAGAAAAATGGAAAAAGAGGTATATCGCGACTTGATTCAACATTGTTTTGTAATGGGAAAAACTTGTAAACAATCATTGCAGTGGTTGTAGAAATGTTATCCCACATCTACTCCTTCGAATGTTTCATCATCATTCCTGTTTTTCCATTTTTCTTATGAAGGCGAAAGTAGCGTCATTTAAACGACTGTAGTTTGTAAACGAATGGAGACGAAATGTCATGATACATAAATAAACTAGTGACAGATGAGCCTCTCGAATTGAGTCAAATTCATTTTCTAGTAGCGCCACCTATTGAAAAATCCCGGGACTTTTCAGCCCATGTAGTATTATTATTAGAAATTAATTCTTGACATTAAAAAATAAGCCAATATCAAAATTTGTTTACCATGGCCACAAATTCTTTCCTTTAGATTTATTCATTGGTAGAAAACATATTATTATTAATTATTTAATTATTTATTCGATCTTTTTCTTCATCAAGAGGCTAGATTAAGCAACTCAAATAAAATGAAGACATTAAATGGTGATTCATGCTCTTAACTTCTTATTTCCTGTGATTTTTCTTTTGTCAAATTCCAAAAAATACCTTTTATTTGCTGTTTAAGGATTTCAAATTATATTCAAATTATTAAAAAGAATTGAATGAAGGTAACGTTTAGATAATCATAATTTTTATTTAATAACAAAAAAAAAAAAAGTTTATGAAACCTGGAAATCAAACAAAACTATTTTATAATTATTAATGATAGATAAATAATTTAATGATAAATATGTAATACACCTATACATTGTCATTTATTTATTGAAATGACCTTTCAATCTTTATTTAAGATAAACAGATAAAAAATATTTAAACATCGATGTCACAATTTCAATTCTTCCCCACTTTAAAAGAATCTTTTGAAATCAAATGTAAATTCAGGATTTACGAATTATGATTAAATAATAATAAATGAAGGTTGAGTTTAATAAAATTTACAAATGAATTTAATTTGAAAATTAATAAAAGAGGACAGTAAAAAAAATTTACAACCTTGATTAGAAAAAAATTATAATTTATTGCTATCAGAGAAATATTTTTTTTTTTTTTTATTTTGATATTTCTTTTAAATTTTTTCTAATTTTCTATTATATTTTATTTTTTATATTTTAATAAATCCTTTTTATATTTATTATCAATTTCATCGAGATCTGTCAAAAAGATTTGAATTTTTAATATATAAACCAATTTCATATTATGGCGACATTGAAAAGTCAAACATAATAATAATAATAGTGTCAAAATTTTATATCCATGTCTTAACTAAGCAGTTCGACTTGTATTCTGGAGTCTCTATAAATTAGTTAACTAAGCTTTCAAGTTTCTTATATAATATGTGAATATATTGAACAGTAAGAAACATGTCTAAAATATTTTTAATTTTTTTACTAAGATGACTCATTTAAGGTCACAAATGCAAATTTGATTGTATAACTAAAACCAGACTATATACATAAAAGTATGTATGTTTAAAGTCTACGTACTCATATTTTCCTTTTTACTATCTCGCTAGATAGTATTGCGATCACGAAAATTTTCGATGTTGAGATTTTGATGTTTTTATACGTTTTGAAGGTTCCTGAATCATTTTCACTAAGGTTGAGAAAAATATCTGTGTGTGTATGTATGTAACCAAGATAACGCAAAAACGGTTTGAGCTAGAATGATGAAATTTGGTACATGGGCATTATTCAAAATTCATAGTTTTCTATCAACTTTTGAGCAATGTAGCTCAACCGGAAGAGGGTCATTACCTACGTTTTGATTTTTTTTCTTCTAAAGTGACCGTAAAAATAAAGATATATGTTTGATAATTTTTTACATGATTAATAATTGTATAAAACTGCTATATATAAAATTTCAACTTGAATGAATCGCTTAAAGTACCAGAATTCATTTTTTAACACTGCAAATCTCCCGAGCCAACACGTGACGTGGTGCCATCAACAAAAAGCCAAACATGCGCTGGTTTAATAAATATTATTTATTAATTTTAATTTATAATTTATAATTAATTTAATTAATATAATATATGTTATTTAATCCAATTGAAATTTGCGAGATAGTCGAGTGGAGACACTCCAGATTTTTTTATTATTATTTTTAAAATGTAAAAAAATTAAATACGTAGATTCTAAATTTACAAAGAATAATAATATATCGAGAAGAATTTAAAATAAAATTACAATCAAGTAACGCCTGTAATACCTTTATAAATATAATAAATTCTAATTTAATTATAATTTAAGACTTAAGGCCAAAATGAAAAACTAGAACACTATTTTATGGGTGTAAGGTGAAGGATATGATTGTTAGATACAATAATTAATTCAAAATGTTTGAAATAAAATTCTTCAAAATATTTAGGGATATCGTCAAAGTGCATATCAACTTATAGTTAGAGTCATAAGATCTATGAAAAAGAATGGAAGATCAATTGAGAAGTGCACGGTATGCTAAGAGTAGAAGGGGGGATTGAGGGAATTAGGAGAAAATAGTAATTGGATGGAGCTTACTGGGGCAGAGACATTTCGATGAAGGTAATTGCTACAACTAACACATTTCTAATTCAAAGATATATTTTAAAGTCAAACGATTAATGAAAATAATTTGGCCCTTGGGAATAAAATTTTAAAAAATATCAAATGGAAAAAAGAGAGTCTTTGTTAGAAAGTCAATTTTCATGAGAACATCAAAAGTAGCGAGTCCTAACCGAAAGTTTTGATTAATTTGCCTATTCTTTTTAACATCTTATCTTATCTTTTACATTCTTTAGAACTTTAGATTATCGCCTCCTAAAATGCCAATTCACGTCAATTCTTTCCTTATTTTGGCAAAATTAATCCTTTCAAGTGAATTTTTATTTTGTTTCATTTACTAATAGCATATATGATTTTATTTATGTATTGGTATATTATTTAAAAATTTAATTACTTGTATTTTCTAATTCATATTATACCTGAGTATATTAATATCATCGTAGTAAAGTGATATTTTTTATTCATAAGCCATTAAAAGGTTGCATTACATCCACTCCTATGACATTACGAGTACATACATTACATTCTAATTATTTTTGATTCTTCTTTTATATAATAAAAATAGATATTCATTTTAAAATTTAATAAATTCATTATATTTAAAATTATTAGAGATTTAAGGAAAGTTTATTAACTTTCTTATAAAAACTAAATTCATTGTTTAGTGATTATTAAAATTTTATAGTAAACTACTGAATATATTAAAGTAACCATTTTCCTTTTATGTATTTATTTATTTTTTTTATATTGCCTTTAAATTTAATCAGAACTACAAGGTGTGGTCGATGACTTCATATTAATCAACTTCTTGGGTAACTTTTGATTACAATTTATCAGATCTATTAAGAATAAAAAAAACATATAACCTATTGATCCTTAAAAAATTATGCACTGATTTTTTTTTTTACCAATTGTCTTATATATTCATTTTTCTTCATTGTTTTTGTATAAATTAACGTTATTGTTTTGATGTTAATATATTCTGACAAGACTGGTTCGAAATTTCTAAATGATAGTAAGATAAATAAATACTTAACATGTGTGATCAATCAATCATTTCATTTGGTGGGGGAGAAACGAGTAAACAATTTAATAAGGCATACGTAATTTTCAAAAGAAAGTTAGCATTAAATGAGCAGTGATGGTGGGGGGAATGAATTGAATCTATTATCAACATAAAATTATAGATTATTAGTGATAATGATGAATTTTGAGATCATCGTTTTATATACGCTTTTCATTTTTCGCTTCATTTCTCATTATATAATAGAGTTAAAATTGATTGACTATTACTTTGAACATTTCTTTTAATATATAATCATAAATAATATAAAGATGAAGAATAATAGAAAAAAATAAAAAGAAACCTATTATATTTATTTATATTATTAGTATTGGTAGGAATTTATTTCTAGAATTTAAGTGTTAAGAGATTATAAAATAAAAATAAAATTGTATATCACCGTATTAGAAAGGGAACAGGAAAGATGGAAGACTTTTTTTTTAATTTTAGATATCTTTTAAAATCATTCAAACAATAATTATAAAAAAATTTATTAAATTTACAAATTAGTTTCCTCCTTTTAATATAAAAAAATGTAATATCTTAGGTTTAAAATAATTTTTTTTTAAGAAAAAAAATTATATATTTTGCGCTGAATAAGGGTGATTTGAGGTATGTTTGAATTTACTTTAAAAAATTTGAATTATCAAATAATGTTGATCTTTAATTTGAAGAAATCTGAAGCTAAACGCATTGGTTGCTTGCAGAAGCTTATGATGAAACTGCTTTATTTGAGAAAAGTCTCCGTGATTAGTGAGTTTGATGTAAATATAAAAAAAATAGTGTAACTATGATTTGGAAGCCTTATTGGCGGAAAATTAGTGTGACAAAAGTAAAAAAAAAAGCATTAACCTAAATTTTTATCTTGATAAACAAAAATATAATTACAAAAAATTTTCCACCAATGACATTTATAAAGATTTTCAATCCAATTTAAATTAATAATTCCCAAATAGCAAATTGAAATATAGGTGGAGTTGAAAAAAATGCAATTTAGATGAATTAATAGTTATTTATATTTTATTTTAAAATTATGTTTATTTATTTATAAAATAAATTATATAATCGAGTTTAATTTCAATAAAGAAAAGAATTTTTTATGGTTTTTGACAGACAAGCATAAAATGTAATTTAAATAGTAATTTGAAGTACTTATAATACAATTTTGAATATATTTGGTTTAGTTTAGTTAGGATTTAAAAAAAATCACTTATTCATCAGTTGTATTAATAAGAAATTTTAAATTTTATAAAAATATAAATTTACTCGTACATTGAGAAGAATATATATATATATATATACTATTATGAAACATATATATATATATATATACATATATATATATATATATATATATATATATATATAAATTATGAAAAACAAATCTGAAGATTATGATAATATGACTCTTCAGAAAATCTTCAACCATTCATGCAAAGTATGGCCTGAACATGAAAGGATAATTTAGGGCAATGTCTTTCTTAGCACCGATGCAATCCGAATAACGAAATTGTCCTAGAGCTGATGCAAAGAATTGGAATTGGTCAGACACTAGAGTTAATCGTGACTATTAGCTAATCCGCACACCTTTTAAGTACAGAGTGACTCGAATTATTAACAATCCAATTCATCCTTGATGCGAACGATTCAATAAACAAATAAAAAATATCTGGAGTGTCTCCACTCGACTATCTCGCAAATTTGAATTGGATTATAAATAACATTAATTTAAATATAATATAATTTTCAAAAGAAAATATAATTTATTATAATTAAATTAATTAAATTATAAATTAAAATTAATAAATAATATTTATTAAACCAGCGCATGTTTGGCTCTTTGTTGATGGCACCACGTCACGTGTTGGCGCGGGAGATTTGCAGTGTTAAAAAATTAATTCTGGTACTTTCAGCGATTCAATCAAGCTGAAATTCTATATATAGTAGTTTTATACAATTATTAATCATGTGAAAAATTATCAAACACATATCTTTATATTTACGGTCACTTTAGAGGAAAAAAAATCAAAACGTTGTAAGTAATGACCCTCTTCCGGTTGAGCTACATTTCTCAAAAGTTGATAGAAAACTATGAATTTTGAATAATGTCCATGCACCAAATTTCATCATTCTAGCTCAAACCGTTTTTGCGTAATCTTGGTTACACACACACACATACACACACACACATTTTTCTCAACCTCAAATGATTCAGGAACCTTCAAAACGTATAAAAACATCAAAATCTCAACATCGAAAATTTTCATGATCGCAATACTATCTCTTTTGAGATAGTAAAAATGATTTAACTCAATTTTCAAAATGTAAAAGAAAAAAAAATGTATTTCGATTAGATAAAAAATAAGTTTTTTATTATAATAAATACAATTTCCTAGCAATTAAGAATTAAGAATTATCTAGTAAAGTATAATTTAAGAAATTAGATATACAAATTAGTTGATCTTTTACATTATACTGTTTATTAATTTGAGTGAATTGTATTTTATACTTCCTCATTAAGAGATTATTCATCTAATAAAAAATAGAAATCGAATTTTATCGGGGAAATTGGAAATATTTCCCCTGACTAAAAATTTTTATGTAAAATAGTATCATGTTAAAAATTATTTAATTTTTAGACTTAAAAAAAAGTCATTTTAGTATACTGGAAACTCTGGACATTCTCACTATTGGAATGAATATATATGTGTTAAGATGATGTGTGTATGCTTGACGAATTATTTGAAGAAAGCTGTTGTGATCTGTAATAATGTAATCTGGAGAAATAACGTGAAATGAATAAATGTTTATAAATCAAATGCTTGCAAATAATATAATATTTATTGATGTGTTTTAATGAAACATAAACATTTAATGTGTTATGATACACGTTCAAAGAAATCCGATGATGTGGACTGATGTCCTGCAATGATGTGATTCAGTGTATGTTCAAAACACGAATGAATGAACATGGCGTCTCGCTGAAGTGGCGTACATCTCTCTGGCGGCGTCGAAGATGGTGCATTTCAGGGCTTGTAGCACCCCCTATATTAATTCTTCGAAGCTTGGTGCTTCTCCATCCCGCCGGCCTTGAAGTATCTTCAACGAAACCCCTCTTAGTGGACTGTATCTTCTTGGTTGATCGGTAAAGGGCACAGCTTCATCACCGATCGTCTGATGATGTTTCCATTTGGCATGGATACATCAACAACTCTGACAATCTTGTCCTTGCCAGGATATAATTTTGCAATTCTTCCAAGTGACCATTTCAGCGGAGGTAAATTGTCTTCTTTCAAAAGAACCAGAGCTCCAAGTTTGACATTTGCAGATTGATTCGTCCATTTCTGACGAACCTGCAGTTCTGAAATGTACTCAGCAGCCCATCTCCTCCAGAATGACTGAAACAGCTTGGTGATATATGCATATCTTTTCAAACGATTGTCTTTGATTTCGACAAAGTTTGCTTCTGGAATATTTGTTGCTGGTTTTCCAATTAAAAAATGTGCAGGGGTTAATGGATTATGATCTGATGGATCTGATGATAAAGGTGTAAGTGGACGAGAATTTAGAATGGATTCTATCACAGTTAGCACAGTGGTATATTCTTCAAAATTCAATTTGGATTCGCCTAGAATTCTATTTAAATGATGTTTTGTTCTTTTTATCATGCTTTCCCAGCAGCCTCCAAAGTGTGGGCTTTTAGCTGGAATAAAATGCCATTGTATATTTTCTCTCATTAGAGCTTCATATATTTGGCTGTTATTAAGAATTTTGAAAAGTTCCTTTAATTTATGATGAGCCCCCACAAAATTTGTACCATTGTCTGAATATATGGCTAATGGTCTGCCTCTGCGGGCAATAAAGCGCTTCAATGAATTTAAGAACATATCCGCCGATAGATCTGATACCAATTCTAAGTGCACTGCTCGGGTTGATAAACATGTAAAAAGGCAAATGTACGCTTTGACTATTCGAGGCCGTCTACTGTTACCTTCCTTCAAAAGTATGGGGCCTGCATAATCAACCCCTACATTATGAAAAGGCATATACTGTTCTACCCGTGCAGTTGGTAAATTCCCCATTTGATAATTAATTGATTTTGGTTTGGCTCGAAAACATTTAATGCAGTTATGAATTATTTCCCTAGCCAGATTTCTGCCCCCAATAGGCCAATACTTTTGTCTAATGGAATATAATAATTGTTGAGGTCCACAATGCAATAGTCGTATATGCTCCTACACGACCTTTTTAAATCAAATTCAAGTTCAGTTAATCTTAATAAATTCACTTTGAAATTGTTGTTAAGTGAATTTATTGCCTGCTACGATCCAACCGAATTTACTTTTTTGTAATATGGGACGGCCCTTTCCTAAGAATATTTGCCCTGCACACAACGAATCATAAAATATGTCTGCACCTATTAACATATCAATATCCTCGCTTTCATTAAATGTTTCATCTGCAAGTTCAATATCATCTGGAATATTCAAATGATTGATATTAAATGAATTAGTCGGTAATTTGTCAGTGATATGGTCCATAACAAGAAACTGTGAATTTCGCTTATACTGTGATTTCAACGAGCATATCTCTAAATTTGTTTTATGTTTAATTTCATGTTGTATATTACCTATACCTGCAATTGTATGTTCTATTTTGAATTTTTTTTGATTTTAATTTATCGCACAATTTTTTTGTAATTAAATTGCTTTGCGATCCATTGTCTAAAAGCGCTCTACATATGTGATAATTGCCATGAATGTCCTTTACCTTTACTTTAATTGTGGATAATAATGTTTTATTTGACTGTATATCAGAGCATATTCCTACCAACCCGTGGGCCGTGCTATTTGTATCGCTATTGTTATCATTTTCTTTGATTTCTTTCTCATCTGTTGGCTGCATTTTTGATTGTCTTTCAACGGGGTCTAAATGAAGTAATGTATTGTGGGATTTGTTACACTTAGTGCATTTTGAAGATTTACATGACCAGGCGGAATGGGAGGGTTTGAGACAATTTAAACATAATTTTAAATTCCGGATGTTGTTAATTCTTTCCCTGGTGTTTAATTTTAAAAATTTTGAACATTTGTATATTGCGTGTGGCTCTTTACATAAGGCACACGATTTTGCAGCTGATATATGAGTATATCCTTTGTTTAATTTCGGTGATATTGGCCTAGTGGGTTTCGAATCTCCAACTCGTATTAAAATAGCAGATTTTTCCCTAATAAATTTTAATAATGTTTCGAAAGAAATATTATCGACCCTGGTTGTCTGTATTTCCCAATCCCTTCTGGTTTTACTATCAAATTTTGATGAAATTAAATAAACTAATAATGTATCCCAGGAATCAGTTGGTTCACCTAATGCTTTTAATGCTCTTAAATTTTTGTTTATATCATCATGTAACATCTGTAGATGGCTCCCCGATTCTCTTTGTAGTGAGGGCAGTTCAAATATAGACTTTACATGATTGTGAATTAATAATTTTTTATTTTCGAATCTTTCATTAAGAAGATCCCATGCTATTTTATAATTTTGAGCCGTGACCTTCATTGATTCCAAAATTTCTAAAGCCCGCCCCTTTAGAGTTGATTTCAAATAATATAATTTTTGAACCTCAGATAATTGATCATTTTGATCAATTAGAGCTGAGAATGCATCTTTGAATTCGAGCCAATTGTTAAAATTCCCATCGAAGTTAGGTAGGTCTATGGTAGGTAATTGTATGAATTGATTTTTAGAGGACGATGATGCTAAGCTAATTACATCAGCGTCTGGCCTAACGACAGACGCTCTCTCAAATTCATGAACCGCTTTTTTAATTTTGGATTTTAATGCAAAATAACGATTTTCAAAAGTAGATCGTTCCTCAATTTCTATTTCGAAAGATTCCTCGTTATCAATACATTTCAGTTCAATTTGATCCTGAATTGTATTGAATTTTTCGAATTTTGATTCAAAATTTTCTAAACGATCTACTGATTGAATAATTGATTCTTGGTCGAAAGTTTGTATGGACTCAACATAATTTTTGAATTTAGTCAATTGTGCTTTTATTAATTTTCTTGAATTTTTTAAATGCTGCAATTCCATATTGAATAAAGGCTACACCAATTATGCAACTATAATGAATTATATGAATTAATGAAAGGAATGAAAAGGACTTACCGCACAAATTAATTCCAGCAACAAATATTAATTGTTTGTTAAATCAAGTTGCTCAATTTCTCCAGATACAAATACTGTTTTCGGATTTCTCGGCTTGTTTTTTGCTTCTCAAATATGATTCGTCTCAATATGTTGAATTACTTGCTGTATCTAGCTCGATTGAACTAAATATTGAATATACTGGATGAATCCGGCTCAATTGGATCAAATGTAAGGATGATGTGTGTATGCTTGACGAATTATTTGAAGAAAGCTGTTGTGATCTGTAATAATGTAATCTGGAGAAATAACGTGAAATGAATAAATGTTTATAAATCAAATGCTTGCAAATAATATAATATTTATTGATGTGTTTTAATGAAACATAAACATTTAATGTGTTATGATACACGTTCAAAGAAATCCGATGATGTGGACTGATGTCCTGCAATGATGTGCTTCAATGTATGTTCAAACCAAGAATGAATGAACATGGCGTCTCGCTGAAGTGGCGTACATCTCTCTGGCGGCGTCGAAGATGGTGCATTTCAGGGCTTGTAGCACCCCCTATATTAATTCTTCGAAGCTTGGTGCTTCTCCAATATGTAAAAACTCTATTATCATTTTACATCTAAATTCTAGATGAAGTGAAAGTAAAAAAAATTACTAGAGCAGTTTCTTTTGAAAAATAATATAAAACAAAACAATTCATTCATTTTACTAACTATTTAGAGATGAATGAAACGAAGTCGTCACTGAATGATTATTAATGATAGTGTGTGATGGCGCAAGAGAGGGAAAAGAGTGAAAGAACGAATAATATTTAACATGTATCACGCTAGTTTATGTCAGTGGAGGAAATTCATTATATTTATAAGAATAGATTATCAAAGTGAGTAATAGTTTAAATAGATTTGAAGTATAAGAGAAGGCCGAAGGTAATGCATACCTTATATGTTTAGGGAGCGATTAATCATAATAAATTTAAAAATAGAAGACAGTGAGTATCGAATGGGTAAATGCTGAGATGTAGGAATATTTTTACTATCTCGCCAGAGATAGTATTGCGATCACGAAAATTTTCGATGTCGAGATTTTGATGGTTTTATACGTTTTGAAGGTTCCTGAATCATTTTCACTAAGGTTGAGAAAAATCTCTGTGTGTGTATGTATGTAACCAAGATTACGCAAAAACGGTTTGAGCTAGAATGATGAAATTTGGTACATGGGCATTATTCAAAATTCTTACTTTTCTATCAACTTTTGAGAAATGTAGCTCAACCGGAAGAGGGTCATTACTTACAACGTTTTGATTTTTTTCCTCTAAAGTGACCCTAAAAATAAAAATATACATTTGATAATTTTTCACATGATTAAAAATTGTATAAAACTGCTATATATAGAATATCAGCTTGATTGAATCGCTGAAAGTACCAGAATTAATTTTTTAACACTGCAAATCTCACGCGCCAACACGTGACGTGATGCCATCAACAAAGAGCCAAACATGCGCTGGTTTAATAAATATTATTTATTAATTTTAATTTATAATTTAATTAATTTAATTTAATATATGTTATTTAATCCAATTCAAATTTGCGAGATAGTCGAGTGGAGACACTCCAGCTTTTTTTGAAAAAAGAATAAATCGATTTAAAAATGATATATATAAATTTATTTATTTAGCTGTAGTAGAAACAGTTTAATAATTTATACAAACTGAAGTTAAACTTCAAAATATAAATGTCAATATGTATAACTTTTTCTTAAGGAAATTCGATGAATTAATTTAATTGACATTTGAATTTGTTTTATACGAATTTGTGTTGTTACTCGAGAAGCTTGTTTCATGGAGAAGAATGATGATGTAACAATGGAAATGCGCATAAATCAAATAGGGGAGACCTGGAAATCCAAGTGATGAATGAAAAGATTTTGGATATTTCATCAATCGTTGGAGTCTGCAGATAATTAGTTCTCTTCGAACTCTACGTGAAGGAGTTACATGTAAATACAACTGCCGACCCAATTCGGGGTAAACATTTTTATTTTTTCAAGTTTCGCCTTTCATGCCCCTTTGAAGAACATTTCATTCATTTATTAATCTTATTTCATAGAGGGGTGGATTTTCTCAAAGCCACTCTTTCTCAAATAATTTGGTTTGTATGGCCAATTTTTTCCATGAATGACTGTTTTGAGAAGTTGTGTAATTATATTTCGGTTCTCCGGACCATGTACCGTCACACAAAAATTTGCTTATAAAAGTAAATTATGAATATAAATATGTAATAGCTGAAAATATAAAATTTTCAATATATTAATGACACAAAGCGGCAAGGGGAGACTGGACAAAAGTTCTGGGTCTCCCTCCCCAGGCGACATTTATAGACAAAAAATGTCATCACGTTAAAGAGGTATGTATAATGCCTGCGGAAACACTGTTAAACATCAAACAAACTTGTTCCTGATGTAAAAATTAATAATGTTTTAATTAACGTTTTATCCTTAAAAAATAGTAGAAAAGTGGCAAAAGTCAGTTTTTTGGAATTTTCTTCGAAAGTTTTTAAAGAGGTATGTATAATGCCTGCTGAAACACTGTTAAACACCAAACAAACTTGTACCTGATGTAAAAAATAAATAAATAATACTGTTTTAATTAACGTTTTACCCTTAAAATATAGTAGAAAAGTGGCAAAAGTCAGTTTTTTGGAATTTTCTTCGAAAGTTTTTAGAGAATCTCAGCCATTTTCACTATTTGAAATGTTCATCGTAATGCTCACATTACAAAATTATGTTAGTTCTAAAATGTAAAGATTGAATTGGAAATTCAAGTTGTATATTGTCTCCCCTTGTCCAAAGTCTCCCTGGTCACGCCTATATTAAACATTTATTCATATTATATTAAGATACTAATTTTAAATCAAATTTTATATCATTTATATAATATAATAATGTTAATTGACTTATTCTATTATCAATTGGATAAAATCATTGTTTATTAATTTTATTTAAATTTGGAAACGGAAGGCATATGAGAACAGGGAGGAAGAATTGTAGATCCGCTCCTTAAAAGAAGGATCAATTCTCATTAATTAATTTATGATATGTATAAAAAAATTGTTCTAATAATAAATTACTACATATTTATTATATTATATAATACCTTGTTTATTATCACCTTGTATATCTATTTTTTTCCTAGTACGCATTTATTTTCATCAGTCCGAACTTGTATAATCTTGTTCAAGTTGTGTTATATTAAATGTCTTGACTATTATTATATCAATAATATAATATATATATATATATATATATACTGTAAGTTAATCTTCACATAAGTCACAGGTTCACACGCTCACATGTGCTCATACAATTAAGAATAAGTTTATTACAAAGATTGACATAATTTACAATAAGTCAATCAACCTTTTTTTGATTTAACCACTTAACATACACGGTTTTTTAGAATTAACGGTCCAAAAATGATCCTATTTTTTTACAGCTGGAATTAAGTCTTGATACTCAATTAAAATGAAAAAAAATATTTCAGTTGTGTAGCAAGTGTATTTTACCTGGGGTTGAGGCATTAATAAATTATATTTTTGTAAATATACAATATTGTTTATTAGTTGAATATATATATACTAATTATATATATAATTTATATATATATAATTAGTATATTACAACAAAACAAACAAAACAAAATTACTGCTGTAAGTTACCTACTTTTTGTTGGTGTATGAAACGTTGCAATTATCTTTTCTATCAATGTTTTTCTAAATTCCAAATTACTTTATTGGCCACCATTTTTTTGGATAAAAAATATAAGCATTCCACACTGAAATAGGTATCTAATAAATGGTAAAATATTTTTTTATAATATTTTTTTCCCCCTCTTCCTTATAGTGGGATAGTCATGAAGGTGTTGATCGGCTGGATCAACACCCCCATTGTATCACTATAGTCAATGACGACCTTTGGTTTGGAAATAACATTTCCATGTTTCTTATATTTTTTGTTGCCTCCATTTGTGGGTTATGGACTGTAGATAGATGACAGACGTCTTTCTTGTCTTTCCATTTTAGTACCATAACTTTGAAATGCTATAATTTCTCTTTTCTTCAACTTTTTTTCTGTAATTCCATGGGAATTTTTTTCCGATTCATATACGAAGTTCCATACGTGTCTTTTTTTAGCTTGTCTGCCAATTGAGGAGACGTGTAAAAATTGTCTGTTGTTAGGCAATACCTAACAATCTTTCCATAAGTGATAAGATAACTAGAGAAACCATTGGTATACCGCTCGTATATGTCACGAGCACGTAAGTTAAATGGTTAAGATCTATTAAGTCTGTTAGCAATTAACATCTGGTAAGGGTCGTTCAGCCGAACGCTATAAAACATTATAAAGGGCGACACTTGCCAAGATCACAATAGATATAAAAAATACATGTGTTAAGATAGTTGTAATGTAATAAATTAATAACTAAAGTAATATATAAGAGACAGTATTGGGTCAGTGTTAGAGTTAGTGCAGACAAGATGTAGTCAGTATCGAGATAGTATCCCGCAGAGAGACTTAGAAGTGACTGGAGTGTGATCATGACATTCCGTATTCGTCCCCTTTTATGATTAAACATCTTTGTAACTAAACTCACAAATAAATTTTTTCCTTTCTTGACTATACTCGAGGAGATAAGAGTTGGTGCATGAGCCGACCCCCACCTTCAGCCAAGTAGTTCCCGCGCTTGCCCCCACCATTCCTACAAAACCACACCGCGCAACTTTGTTCCGCATAACAAATTTTTTATATTTTAGATTTAAAGAGTAGAAGACTGTGGTGTAGGGGAAATCACTCTAGGAGGGAGTAGCCCCACCTCTCTTGGCCGCCACCCCTCATGCACCAACTCTTACTCGGACTATAAATCTTGCCTTTAATTTATACCTTTTAATTAATCACAATACCAGTGGAAAAGGTAAATACATAATTCATATAAATCAATTAATAATATTTGAATAATATACAAATTTTGTAATTTCTAATTAATGTTGCGTTATTAAATTTTTGTTTGTTTTATGATTTAATAATAGTTATATTTACATGTTTTTTTTATAGCATATCGCTTACTTTGATGTAGAAATTGTAATATTTAATATATAAAAAACAAAATTTCGAAATGATTTTATTTAGTTTCCATAAATAGACAATCATTAAAGCATTTTCAATTTCTAGTGAAACACATGTTCAATATTTTAAAAAATAATTAATAAAAAAAAAAAATTAAATTAATTAAAACGATTTGTAAATTCATCATTTATAATTTTTATATTTAATTAGTTGTTGTTTTTTTAATACTTGACCTCTTTGACCATTAAAATTAATAAAACCTCAGCCAATGCAAATAGAATTTATGTATGTTTATTTTCAAGTGTAATTAATAAATGTTTCCTTTATAAAAATAAAATCCCCCATACAATTTGATACAATCAATCAAATTTTTTTTTCTTCATGATTGATTTCCTGATTGATGACATACGATTTATTATATTCATGAATGAATACAAAGATGTTATTTTTTCAGTTTTCGCATACTTTGACTAATTGAAAAGTGATACTAAAGTTACAAGAGAGAATTATGTATTATTATATACTTTAAACCCATTAATGTTAAATAAACATACCGATAATTATTTCCTGGTTCATATTTTCACCCTTGATATTTGTTATCTTAAGAGTGAAACAATTGGAATTTAGTCTCATTATAAAAAAAAATGAAATAAATAAAATGAAATAAATATTTATTTATAAGTTAATGATTCAAAAATGGGGAATAATAATCAATTCTTTGTTTATAATATATATATATGTTACGGTAAAAGTAGATATTGTGGCAAATGTACACATTTTCCGGTAAATGTGCACATTAGCCTCCTCATTTGGGTAATGTGCATTCAACTAACATTTACAATTTCAAATAAGGGAAATGTACATTGAATTCACAATGACCATGTCGTTTTGGTAAATGTGAGCATAGATTACTAATTAATGCCATAGTATACTGATATAATTTAAGATATTTAGAGAAATACGACTCAGGTAAGTTAAAATTTTAATTTTTCTACAAAAAATTATTTTTTAGTTAGAATTTTTGAAAAACAATGGAACAAAAAGAAAAATTTAAAAACCAACTAGAACAGACTGTATCACAAAAAACAAAAATATTGTATATGTACATATACATTACATTCAGTTCACATATATCTAACTTTTTGGGAAATGTACACATTTTCCGGTAAATGTGTACATTTCCCAAGAGTGTACATTTACCGTAACATATATACTTATAAATGTTGTAATAAACCCTTAAAATAAGATAAATATCAAAATAAAAAATTGATAATTTTTATTATTTAAATTAAAATTTCATAATAGAATTTTTCTGATTATTAAAATTGATAAACCTAGTCGTGGGAATAATTATTTATCGTAAAATCTTTTTCTTAATATAAATAATAGGAGGAGTATTTTGTTACATAAATTTTTGGGATAAAATTTATTCGGATTGGAGATAGTATCATTAAGTTACTACAATTATAAGTTTATTATTGAAGAAAAATATTACTATTAATTTACTGTTTCTCACCTATCTAATATCGGTTATTATTAACATTTTGGAAGATTTATTTTTCATATTGATTTAATATGGGTTAAAAAATATCAAAATAAATTTGTGTTTTTGAAATTATCTCGCCAGAGATAGTATTGCGATCACGAAAATTTTCTATTTAGAAATTTTGATGTTTTTATACGTTTTGAAGGTTCCTGAATCATTTTCACTAAGGTTGAGAAAAATGTCTTACTGTGTGTGTATATGTGTGTATGTAGACAAGATTACGCAAAAACGGTTTGAGCTAGAATCATGAAATTTGGTATACGGGCATTATTCAAAATTTTTATCAACTTTTGAGAAATGTAACTCCTTTTTCCTCTAAAGTGACCGTAAAAATAAAGATATATGTTTGATAATTTTTCACATGATTAAAAATTGTATAAAACTGCTATATATAGAATTTCGGCTTGATTGAATCGCTGAAAGTACCAGAATTAATTTTTTAACACTACAAATCTCACTCGCCAACACGTGACGTGGTACCATCAATAAAGAGCCAAACACGCGCTGGTATAACAAATATTATTTATTCATTTTAATTTATAATTTAATTAATTAAATTATTTAAATATAATATATGTTAATTAATCCAATTCATTTTGCGAGATAGTCGAGTGGAGACACTCCAGCTTATTTTATTAAATATTTATCATACATTGTATTATATTAATTTATCTATAACATAAAAATAAATTATGATACTATATTTGTGTTTAAAATTAAATTCATAAAATCCTTTTTATTGAATATATCTATAGTAGGAATGAAGTTATTAAGAAACTGAAATGAGAATATTTAATGACTTTAAAAAAAATAACTTAATATTCATGTTATTTGAATTTTTGAAATTTTTTGCATTTTTAAAATTTTCATAATTATTCTTTTTAATAATTCCTCGGAAAAAATCATCTTCATTAGATTTTTCTTAATTTTAAATTATATGATGTCACCCACCCCTTCATGACGTCACAGCCAGCTCCTACTTATATATTATAAATAAAATAAAATTAAAAATATTTATGTTATATCCATATCTGTTTTTTTATTGCATTAATAGATACATTTAAATTATTTGAAATTGTTTCTGTAGCTGAAAATTAATTTATTTCAAACCATCGGTCGGTTCTGCGCCTGGCTTATTTTATATATTTTTATATTTTATTTATATATTTATATTATACGATGTATATATATATATAAGATATTATACGATGTATATATGTAAAGCTATGCTTACTGCGACATCTTCATTATATCTAAGACACTAGTTTTCAATGTAACTAAAAATAAGTTTTTCTTAATAAAATTATAATTATATTTAAGATTGGATATTTAACTTTATATTGTTTAAATAATGTAAACTACTGTTTAATTAACGAATAATTTAATTCTTTTAACACATTTATTTGTAATTTAAATATTAATGTAAATAATGTTTAATAATTTTAATATATTTTGTATATTCTTTTAACAGAATAAAATTTCGAAAATAAAACATCTTTACATATATATATATTGAAAGAATTAATAAATTAAGAAGAATTTATTTGTGGCAGATGATCAACGATGTTTGTTTTTATTTCTTTACCAAATTAGTAATCAACCTCTTAAAAAAGTATGTGTTTGGCTGCACCAAGGCCAGGTGACGGATGATGTTGAAACGATCCTCCCTCCTACATTGCATTGGAAAACGAAAGATAAGGAGGGAAACCCGAAGACGGCCTTCGAAGGCCAGGAGATGCAGAGCGGTTGCGGGTTGCGCCATGGACCATAGAATGAGGGAGAGCGAGAAAAGCCAAGTACACTGCCCGTGAAGATGCTTGACAGACAACTCAACCTGACCCGTGATTATATAACGTTATTTCAAAGAAAAAAAACTACAGAAGAGAGTACGGGAAGAGGCAGGGAATAGAAAAGTAGAAAAAGAAAGAGAGCAAGATAAAAAAAAAACAAAACACTTTGACCTTAAAAAGTTCAATTGACTGAAATCGAACGCAAATTGGATAATTTCAATTATCCTTTTTTCTAATTTCATTTTTTTTTTTATTCAAAATATCAATTAAAAAATTGTTTTTTACCGCGGACTTTCTCATATCAAAAAATAGATTCGATTTTTTAAAAAAAAGAACTGAATTATTATAATTATAATAATTTTCTTGAAATTATTGTTGTTCTCCAATTGAAATTACTCAGATTTACACGAATTTAATCTATTGAATGTTTTATTACAATTTATTGGTAATAAAATTCCCGTAACATTTAAAACTTTTGTGTTAAATAAGTGAAGGGACAAAACTTAATTATAAAATAAATCAAAAATAATAAATTTGTTAATTTTTTTAAATCGACACTACTTTAAGTTGAATTACTTGAAAATTGGGAGTTATTAGAATAATAATAATAATAATAATTGGTATTATAAATTCAACATCTATCTCCACCCTCTTTAACAGCCAAAAGTTGGTGCCGCATTTAACTTAAAGTATCGATAGTATAATTGACAAATACTAATAAATTAAATCTATGGTAATAAATATGTAAACTTTGACTTCTAATGATACTGTGAAAGTAATCAATTTCTTTCAATTTTAAAATAATCATTCTAACTATATTATATTAAAATAAATAAATAAATAAATATTATATTAAATTTTGTAAAAATAAATCGTTTTTAGTTTATAAAAAAAAAAATTCTAATAAAGAATTACATAACTTCTTTACAAAAAAATTTGGAGTGTCTCCACTCGACTATCTCGCAAATTTGAATTGGATTAAATAACATAATATATTATATTTAAATTAAATTTAATTAATTATAAATTATAAATAATAAATAATATTTATTAAACCAGCGCATGTTTGGCTCTTTCTTGATGGCGCGTGATTTGCAATGTTAAAAAATTAATTCCGGTACTTTCAGCGATTCAATCAAGCTGAAATTCTATATATAGCAGTTTTATACAATTTTTAATCATGTGATAAACTATCAAACATATATCTTTATTTTTACTGTCACTTTAGAGGAAAAAAAATCAAAACGTGGTAGATAATGACTCTTTTCCGGTTGAGCTTCATTTCTCAAAAGTTGATAAAAAACTACAAATTTTGAATAATGCCCATGTACCAAATTTCATGATTCTAGCTCAAACCGTTTTTGCGTAATCTTGGTTACATACATACACACACACACAGACATTTTTCTCAACCTTAGTGAAAATGATTCAGGAACCTTCAAAACGTATAAAAACATCAAAATTTCTAAATCGAAAATTTTCGTGATCGCAATACTATCTCTGGCCAGATAGTAATAGATAAAATGGAGAAAGTTCAAATGAGCTTGTCATTTAGTTTGATTGGAAAATGAAAAATTCGTGAAAAGATGGAACAACCAACTGAAAATATCGGAGGGTATACCAAGAATGGTGTGGGTCGATCGTACAAATATATTTCTGAAAGAATTAGAAGCGTACGGGAATAAGATAAATGCCGGTGTTTGATGTTTTCGAGAACTATGGTCATTTAGGGCAGATTTCGCAATTATTTGAAATTAAAGGTTTAATCCTTCAACCTTAAGTTCGATGGGTCAGGGCTAGCTTATAAGCAACTACCATTGTCAATTTTTAAAGTTTTTAAAATTGTTATAAAATTAATAACACCCTTTTCACCCTAATTCAATTGTCAAAATAAGTCATTTGCTTTAATTATTAAATGTCTTATTCAGTGGCGTACCTAGAACTTTTGCCGCCCGGGGCGATCTCCAGTTTGCCGCCCCTTCTATTATAAGTCAATCCCATAGTGGTTTTTATAAATTAATACACATAAATAAATTATTAAGTATACACATAAATAAATTAGTAAGTTATTTAATCAATTATTATCCCGTTCTTGGAATTAGAATTCAAAATTTACACTAAAATGCATTTATATACCCTGAGGAATAATATTCGAAATCATATAGTTAATCATAATTTATATAAATCAAATAGTAAACTTATAATAATCATAATAATCATTTATTATTTAAGAAAGAAAAAAAAATAAATATGAATTGAATAAGTTGCTTTTTACAACCATAACTAAATATAAAAAATGCCGCCCCAAGATAAGTGCCGCCCGGTGCGGACCGCACCCCCCCCCCTTAGGTACGCCACTGGTCTTATTTCATATTGAAAATTATTACCAAACCAATATATTTCATTAAATATATATACTAACTTCTCTAACATGTACACATACCTACACTATTTTATCTTTCAATGATTACAATTCATAGTTATTTATTTTTCATTTGTAAGATTTTCAAAAGAATTTTAGTATAATAATAAAATATTTCATCATATTTAACATATCTTTTATTATTATTATTACATATTAGAAATGTTTTTTTATAATAATATTTACTTAAACACAAATTAATAATAAATATTAATATATAGATAGACTCATTTGAAATAAATAAGATAATGAAATTTAAAGTTTCAAGGACTGATATTTTTAATATTTATTTAATAAATAAAGTGATTTTTTTTACTGTAGTATTATCATTACTATTAAAAAAACACTTAAAACCGCATAATTGATATTATGATTGAATTATTTGTATTGGAATGTTGAGTTAAATATAGTATTAAATATTTTAAGTAAAATTATGTGGTTTTATGTAATATATTTTAATAAAGATACTTCATATTTTATTATTATATCCAAGGCCAAAAATATGTTTATTTAATGAAATAAATTAATAGACAAACCGCCAATTGTCCATCAATAAATTTAAATTGGAAGCACATAAATTCATATTTTTTCTTCTCTATAAATAAAATTATTAAAATAATTATTAAAATTATTAAATAATAAATATTTTTTTTTAATAGTACTAGCTAATAAATAAATTGATTTATAACCCAAGATTTTATATAAAATTATTGTAATACAATCTACTAAACTCAAAAGTCTAAAAAAATATTATTTTGTATAATTATATTATAATATATTATATAATTTATTAAAAGGTTTCTTTTTACCGACCGAAGATAGTAAGGGAGGTATTGTTTTCACACCAAATTTCACATTTGGAGATTTTTACATTCTTCTACGAATCATGCACTTTGTATTGGTTTTACCCTCGGGAAAAATCATCTTCATTAATTTTTTTCTTAATTTAAAATATATGACGTCACCCAACCCTTCATGACGTCACAGACAGCGCCTCCTTATATATTATAAATAAAATAAAATTAAAAATATTTAAGTTATATCCATATCTGATGTTTATTGCATTAATATATATATTAAAATTATTTGAAATTATTTCTGTAGCTCAAATTAATTTATTTCAAATCGTCGGTTGGTTCTGTGCCTGACAACTGATCAAATTATTTTATATTTATTATGTTTAATAAATTCTCTTTTGTGATGATTTATTAATAAAAAGCAATATTAAATTTTATATAAGTTTAAAAATTAGAATATTTGATTTGTTTAAATTTTAATACATGTAATTATATGCAATTAAAATATACAATTTTGAAAATGGACTTGCTATTCATTATTTCATAAATATGAGTTAAATTATAATACTTTGAAATTTGAATATTTAATTATAATACATTAGATTAAATCTAATCTCGGTAGGAACATTCAATACTTTCCGTACCTCCATTATTATGACTCACAAGTTGAAATTAAATTATATTTAAATTAAAAAAAAAATGTTTTAATTTATTTAAATTTTGTACGATCGTGGGGAGATCAGATAGGTCAAAAAAGTTAGTTTTAGTTTTAAAAATAAAATAAATGAAAACCTACTACATACAGACTTTCAACCAAATAATACGTATTATAATACATCGGGATTACAGATGGTAGGGCCTGAAGAGTGCAAAGAGTGCTGAAGGCGGACTGAGCAGCTACTTACAAATAATTCAACGGGTCTTGTCACTGAGTTAAATTATCAATTATCATAGATTTAGGGACTAGTTGATGAAATATGATCACTTTGAGTAAAAAGTTGAGAAGAAGATGGTGTAACTACCGAAATGCACACAAAGCAAGTTTGATTTATATAACAAACTAATATTATTATTATATATTTATAAGCTATTTTGTCTATTAAAGCAATGTATGGAAGATTAAGAGTTGCTCAATCATTTTACATCAGGTACTCTACTTTGGTCCTATGTTGCATATTATTCCTTGATGATCCCTAATTTATAAATATTATGTAAGAGTGAGTAGAGAAGTAATGAAGAGGTTGCTGGCCTCCGGCTAGTCATTAAAGGAGCGGTACAGGACCCGTGAATTACCTTTGCATTGAGATCAATGAACCCTGAGTAAAAGAAAAGCCGTGGAGAATAGAATTCAATTCAATAGGATTTATTTTATATTTTTGTAATTAAATATAATTAATCTTAAATAAATAAAAGAAAACAGCAATTTAAAATGATCCAAGTCAAAATTCACCCTAAAGGGATTAGATCAAATTTAATTAAATTAAAGCACAACTTTTTATTAAATTAGTGTCAAAAAACATGTTAGACTTTGCATACTAATTACTCCTAATGAAAAAAAAAAACTCCGAAATATAATAATTTAAGAAAAGAAGAAGGAAGAAACATTTTTAGCACGATTTTTTTTTATTTACTATCGATTAATTAAAAGGAAATACCGCTACATTTCATGTCGAATTTCTAATAGGTACTTGAAATGTAAAACGACAAAATGAATGAATGATGCTCATTAATTAAAAATAAAAGGAGGGAGGGGTAACACTAAAGGGATGGAGGGGTGATTGACCAATTCATTTACCGATTTACTTTCTTAATTGGTTTTTCATTCATCATTGCATGAGAGCCGTCGATTGGTTAATGAGATTAGCTAATCATTTGTGTAGGTTGGGTCCCAATTGATTTAATATGACCGGTTTCTTATTAATTAAATCACCGAATCTATTTTTTTTTTTATTATTTTTACTATCTCGCCAGAATCACGAGAATTTTCGATGTTGAGATTTTGATGTTTTTATACGTTTTGAGGGTTCCTGAATCATTTTCACTAAGGTTGAGGAAAATGTCTCTCTCTCTCTGTGTGTGTGTATGAATGTAGCCAAGATTACGCAAAAACGGTTTGAGCTAGAATGATGAAATTTGGTACATGGGCATTATTCAAAATTCATAGTTTTCTATCAACTTTTGAGAAATGTAGCTCAACCGGAAAAGGGTCATTACCTACAACGTTTTGATTTTTTTTTCCTCTAAAGTGACCGTAAAAATAAAGATATATGTTTGATAATTTTTCACATGATTAATAATTGTATAAAACTGCTATATATAAAATTTCAACTTGATTGAATCGCTGAAAGTACCAGAATTAATTTTTTAACACTGCAAATCTCCCGCGCTAACATGTGACGTGGTGCCATCAACAAAGAGCTAAACATGCGCTGGTTCAAAAAATATTATTTATTAATTTTAATTTATAATTTAATTAATTTAATTTAAATTAATATATTTTATTTAATCCAATTCAAATTTGCGAGATCCAGATTTTTTATAAAGTAAAAAAAGTAAAAATTATAGAATAATAATTAATTTTTATTTGAATATTTTTTATGGAGGTGGAACAGGAAGGTAAAAACAAATAATAAACAATCCTTTGTTTAATTAATAAATAAACACCAGTCTGCTCCTTTTTAAAATTTAAGAAATTGTCAAATAATTGAAAGTTTTTTAAAAAGCCATAAAAAGAATAAACAGGAGTGTCTCTACAAGACTATCTCGCAATTTGAATTGGATTAAATAACATATATTATATTTAAATTAAATTTAATTAATTAAATTATAAATTAAAATCAATAAATAATATTTATTAAACCAGCGCGTGTTTCAATCTTTGTTGATGGCACCACGTCACTTGCTGGCGCGTGATTTGCAGTGTTAAATAATTAATCCCAGTACTTTCAGCGATTCAATTAAACTGAAATTCTATATATAGCAGTTTTATACAATTTTTAATCATGTGAAAAACTATCAAACATATATCTATATTTTTACGGTTACTTTAGAGGAAAAAAAATCAAAACGTGGTAGATAATGACCCTCCTCCGGTTGAACTACATTTTTCAAAAGTTGATAGAAAACTACAAATTTTGATTAATGTCCATGTTCCAAATTTCATGATTCTAGCTCAAACCGTTTTTGCGTAATCGTCTCTACAATACACACACACACACACACACACACACACACACACACACACACACACACACACACACACACACACACACACACACACACACACACACACACACACACATCTCTGGCGAGATAGTAAAAATATTAAAGAGTGAAAGGGTTAATAATCATTTTATATGGTATATATATATATAATTCAGTTTATTCTAAAATTATCATATTAAAAAATTTATTCATACTATTGATAATTTGAAAGTCCTGGGCCTGGGGTCTATGGGACGGAGTCAACCCAGCCTCCGGGATCAACATTGGGGAATAGCTACTTGATAAAAAGTAGCGCCTCCGATCAAGAAAATCAAGGTAAAGGTTGAGAGGACCCGTTCTACTGATCATAGGACACCTCATTGATATAACCGACTTCATAGGCGTTGTCCTTGCGTAGGACGGACAAGTCAGAGGTTTTTTTTTTATTTTTTTAATCATAATTTGAAAACCAATCAGATATACAATTTCATGATTTTTGCAAAGTAGTAATTTCTTAAAATATTTTTAGATGTGTCTTATAAATTGTCAAGAATTAAATAATAAAAAAAATTAATTATTATTTTAATAATATTATTAAATGATAATTTCTTAAGGTTTCTGGTGCACAATCCAGCTTTTTTTATATTTTTTTGGGTGGTACTAAGTACGTCATATTATCGAAATTATAAACATATGTACGCATATATATATATAGGCTTATTACAAATAAATTAAGCTTCTTCATACCTTTTGGATATTCACAAAGAGGATTAAGTAACATCTATATTAAAGATTATATCTCCCTTCTTCCTAGATCTCATCTTTGGCGCCAGTGAATCCAATTTATCACGACTGGTTGTTTGGCTACTTTACCCCACTCCTTAGTTTATTCAATGATTTACATTAATTTATTAAATTCAAATGATTTTTTTTTAAGATTTTCAATTATTACTTCATCTTTTTAATATTAGTTGAAAAATAAAATACAATCATTATCATATAAATCGAAGTGAGATTCAGGTCAAAGATTCAATAAAATTCAATTCGCGTAGTTTTGTAGAAGATAATGAAAATAAAGATATTTAGTTATCAAATTATATAATAATTTTTATAATTTTATTTTGTAGTATGGAATAAAAAAATTAAAAATAGCTGGAGTGTCTTCACTCGACTATCTCGCAAATTTGAATTGGATTAAATAACATATATTCATTTAAATTAAATTAATTAAATTATAAATTAAAATTATTAATTAATATTTATTAAACCAGCTCATATTTGGCTCTTTGTTGATGGCACGTCACGTGTTGGCGCGTGAGATTTGCAGTGCTAAAAAATGAATATAAATTAATAATTTTAGCAATTTCCAAACAAAGAATTATTATAATATTTACATTCTAATTTTCATTTCTAATGAAATATCATTTCAATTAAATAATTTATTCTAAAAATTCTCATTTTAATTAATTTAATAAAAATATTTAGATCAGGGGTGGCCAACCCGCGGCCCGCGGGCCGCATGCGGCCCGCCGTAAACATTTTTGCGGCCCGCGAGATTCATCACACTTTATTATATTATATATGTTTATATGTAAAAATAATAGTAAACATAATAAAAATTCATTATTTTTCAATTTGTCCCACCAAACAATATCTACAATGGGTCTAAATCTAATATGGGTATGTATAATTTTATATGCGGCCCAGAAGTTATGATGCATTTCCAAAGTGGCCCGCAAAATCATTTGGGTTGGCCACCTCTGATTTAGATCATACATATTTGTCTTAAATTATTTTTTATTTATTCTTAAAATATATATATTTGAATATTTCTTCTTTTCAATTTAAAAGTGAATGGTATAAATTTTATCTATAAATCTGAAATGTCTCCACTCGACTTATCTCGCAAATTTGAATTGGAATAATTAATATATATTATATTTAAATTAAATTTAATTAATTAAATAATCATTTAAAATTAATAAATAATATTTATTAAACCAGCGCGAGTTTGGCTCTTTGTTGATGGCACCACGTCACGCTGCTAGCGTGTGATTGCCAGTCAACGCGTTAAAAAATTAATTCCGGTACTTTCAGCGATTCAAGCTGAAATTCAATATATAGCAGTTTATACAATTTTTAATTATGTGAAAAACTATCAAACATATATCTTTATTTTTACGGTCAGTTTAGAGCAGAGGTTCTTAATCTTATGTACTCTGCGGACCCCCACTTGAAAAAATTTTTTTTGACGGACCCCATTCCAACTTTAGGTACTTTACGTCATTTTATTAGTTAATTTCTGGCTTACGATCTCATCAGAACAAGGATATATGATGAATATTTCTAACAGTGATTGGTGAATAACGATTTTTTTGCATATTGTAGAACACATTTTATTAGAAATTATAATATTGAAGAAAGAAAATTCTGCAAATTTGAAGATGGAAACGGTAGCAATAGTTTTCTTGCACATTTCGTTGAATTTGGGTATTTGATCTCTGTTTCCTCACAAAGCCATTCCATCGCTTCTTTTATATTAAATAAAGTTTTAACCGACTCATCATTTTCTCGTGCACAGGTACGATGGCTTTGCGGACCCCCAGTAAAGGCTTCGCGGACCCCCAGGGGTCCGCGGACCACAGTTTAAGAACCTCTAAACTTTAGAGGAAAAAAATGAAAACGTGCTACGTAATTGACTGACTTGTTTGATAGTTCCCAATAGACTGACAGACTATAAATACGAGTATATTTCTATTGCATTTAAATAAAAATATAATAATCCTTTCTTAGAAAAAATTTTTTTCTTACTAATCGGATTATCTTTTTTTTAAATAAAAAAAATACTCTAAATGAATTATATAAAAATACCATTACTTGTTACTAGCCAAGTCTTTCGCACCTAGACAAGGAGATCCGCCCCTGTATTTCCATCAACGTTAATTTTTAATTCAATATCTTTCTTAAAACTATCTTGTAAAAAATTTATTAAACCAGCGCATGTTTGGCTCTTTGTTGATGGTAAAAAATTAAAAAATTAATTCTGGTACTTTCAGCGATTCAATCATGCTGAAATTCTAGATATAGCAGTTTTATACAATTTTTAATCATGAGAAAAACTATCAAACATATATCTTTATTTTTACGGTCAATTTAGAGGAAAAAAAATGAAATCGTTGTAGGTAATGACCCTCTTCCGGTTGAGCTACATTTCTCAAAAGTTGATAGAAAACTATGAATTTTGAATAATGCCCATGTACCAAATTTCATCATTCTAGCTCAAACCGTTTTTGCGTAATCTTGGTTACATACATACACACACACACACACATACAGACATTTTTCTCAACCTTAGTGAAAATGATTCAGGAACCTTCAAAACGTATAAAAACATCAAAATCTCAACATCGAAAATTTTGTGATCACAATACTATCTCTGGCGAGATAGTAAAATTGAATAATGATGTTGGGGATGAGGGGGAAATAAGAAAGGTAATTTACACATAAATATTGATCTTAATTTTATATGAATTCTGATTATAATATTTTATATAGATAAAAATAATTAAATATATATTTTAAAAAAATAATTCAATAATTACTTTTAATGAAATTGTAATATTTATTTGTATTTATTTATTTATTTTTTTTTTTTTGATGACATTGGAAATAAATTACACAGAAATGAAATGATACTCTCATTTGAAGATTGATTTACAAATCCTTTCAAGGAAAGTAAGTATATATTACTATTTTCTCATTTCGATTATAAAATAAGGGAATTCTTCTTTCGTTGCATATCAAAACAACAGCAACAAATGTGAAGTATATTCCTTAATGTCACGATGTCAAGATGACACTTTTTTTATTTTTTATTTATTTATTATTTTTTTTTTTTACATAATTGTGATAATGATAAAAAAATTATCATACAATTTAGGTAATAAAAATATTGCCCAATCCTTTGGCTACTTGCGTTCGCTAAATGCAAATTGCGAAAAGAAAGCCTGAGAGAGGGGGGGGGGGGGTGCGAGGAAGGAGAGAAATGGAATCAAAACATAGAACGCCTTCTTAATTCACTCACACATACATTGAGATAAGATAATTAGTGTTAACAGGATATGATAATCAATAAGTATCAATTTATATAATTTGGAATTTTACTTCAAATAGAAATTTTTCTTTTTTTTAATTTATTGGGATAAATTGTGATTTGACCTATACAATAACAATTGAATAATTATAATTTTTCAACTATTTATAAATTAATATCCTATAATATAATTTTCATAAATTTTTTCTATATATATCCCAAATAAAACATACATATGCTCCACCAACCACCAATCTCTCCAAGACTATTAAATTTATTATTGAAGATTGTTTTTTCAAAAAGTTTATATCTAAATAATCATTATAGTGATTTTATATTTTTTAGTATTTTTTTTTAAATTAATTTTTCCACTATTAGTTAAATTAAATTTTTAATGTTTAAAATTAATTAATTTTTTATTATTTTCTATATTTGTTGTGATGTCATACTCGTAGGATCTTAATCAACTTTTTGAGAGCCCTGGGCAAGAAAGTCAAATCCCCCTCTAATATTAAAAAAATAGCCATGTATATACTATATTTTTGAAGTTCCTATTCTTTTTATGCTATCCCAGTATAATAAATAAATACAAAATTATTTGATCCTTCATTATTTTTAGATATATTTTTAAGGTCTCTTTGTACTAGGCCTTTGTCAAGTGGCCCTATTCCTCCTGTCTAGTTGTAGAAGTTTATTATATTTAAGTTTTTTGATAAATCAATAACTCCAGAAGGATTTATTGAATCTCATTTTCATAATTATATAAAATTAAAATTCGAATTGAAAATCGATCAATATTAGATCAAATTTTCTTGACCATGACAGATATTAGAAAAAAAAACGCGAATTCAATATTTCTGTACATCAATTATTCGTAGACTTTAGTAAAGCATAGGACTCAATAGTTCGGAAGAAACTTTTTCAAATTTTGATTTTAATGGAAATCCCCCAAAAATTAGTACGTTTGATTCGGATTTTTATAGAAGCTAGTAAAGGAGATTCGGAAATTGCAATTAAAGATAACCTAAAAATATTAATCGACGATGGAAAAGAGAGGGGGATCGAACCTAATAATGGTAAGACAAAATATTTAGCAGCAGAAAGGTACAGAAATAACACATAAAATCTTATTGTACAAAACATAGATATTGCAAATGTAAATCCTTAGGTTCTGTAATCACGAAGAATATATAATATTCAGAGGAATTTAAATTGCGGATTCAAGCATTAAAGAGGCTAATCTCGTAAAAATTATTATCAAGGGAAATCAAAATTAAAATATATAAAACAATTATTTTGCCTGTTGTATTTATTATATGGGTGTGAGGCATGATCTATGACCTTAGGAGACGAGAGTAGATTTAGATTATTGGAGAATAGGATTCTGCGAAGCATTTATGGGCCAAAGAAAGATGAGGTCACCGGGGAATGGCGGAGACTGCATAATGAAGAATTGCATGACCTCTATGCATCTCCAGACATAGTTAGGATTAAAAAATAGAGAAGGTTGCGATGGACAGGACATGAAGGACGTGGTTGGCAGATAATATAAGAAGAAACGTAAGAGAACTGGGAGAAAATAAAAGTTGGATGGGTGAGCTAAGAACAGAGACATTTGGAGAAATGTAGTTTTTTCGCCCAAGAACTTTCTGAGTAACTTAGAGCCACAGAGATAGATAAATAGAAACGAAATGATATGAATAGATGAATGAATTAATTAATTATTCTTCATTTAATTTTAAACAAAATTTATATTTCCAAGTATCCATAAATCTATATAACTACCGGACCTGTAATTCGAAAGTATAGTGTATAGTTTGTTTGGAATTAGAAGAAGATAGAAATTGGATAGAAGGAGTTTAAAATTCTGAATAAAGACGTTTAAGTAAATTACTGAGGACAAGAACTTTCGTGTTCAGTAGATGTAGAAAAATAGATAGATTGTATTTTTTTATGGTAGAATAATAGTTATTATATCTTTATAACATTAGTCGTTTATGTCTATTCATTTTATTACGGTTATTATCGATGATTGATACCATACAAGTGAATTTTAAGCTTATCAATCAATTACTAATTCAATTATCAATTATCGATGCGTAGCAAAACGCTCCTCTTGCAATATCTTATTAGTCCCAGTCTCAAAATTAGATGCATATTGGCTACTTTTACTCGATCCTGCCTGATTCGTGAGTAAATCAAGACAGCCAGCCGGCCGGCCGGTGTGTTATTTAACATTTATATAACAAGTCAGTGTCTCGAGCACGATATTTATTTTTTCGACATTAATATTATTATTATTATTTTTTAGTTCACTCACTGGTTGTGTCAAATGAAATGAATTAGGCAATTGAACTAGATCTCGATGAGAGTGTTATTATTTTTTTTTTTTTATTTTTAATTTTATCACTAGTTGAAAAGAAAATACATCGATAAAATAAGTTCAGCCTCGAGGGGTTTAAAAAAAAGTCGCAACTTGACCTTTCTTTATAATTTATATGCAGCTCAATTGGTTAAGCTGGTGTTATAACTGCAAGCAAAGCCACATTTCAGGGTCATTAATCCTCTCCTCTATAATTATCACACTTATCTCTTCTTTTGAAACTATTATTATAGTATTCGAGAGGAATAATGCATCGTATTAACGATTTTCTATTTTATTGAAAAGAATTGGTATTCAATAAATGAATAAATTTTTTGAACTTTATTTATAGGTATCTATTTAAATAAATATTAATATTATAATAATTTTGTTGCAGAAACCTTGTAAAAAGAATAATAATAAATGTGAGAGAATTAAAATAAAACTATTCATAAAAAAAAAAGAAATTAATTTTTCTAGAATAAATTGAAAGAATATTTATTTTAAGCATTAAGAAAATGTCAAAATAAAAATAGTTTTAAAAATTTATCAAAAAATAATTGTTAAAAGTTTTACACGAAAAAAAATATAAAATTTTCTAATAAATATGTTTATTTTGATGTAAATTTTATATTTCAAACGTGATGAAGTAGTTTTATAAGATTTTAAAAGAAAACAGAAGGAAATCTCAATGATTTATGATTAAAAATAAAAAATATATTTTTAAAAGAAACTTTTGACTTTTTAGAACATTATTTTTTTTCTTAATTTTCACAATTTTTATTCAGTTTTAATTTTCCTTTCATAAGGAAGTTTATATAATTAGATTATGATGACTTCAGCACCATCTATCAGTCAAAGGTAAAAATTAATGTCTTCGGAAATGAGAATAAACAAAAATTTGTGAGTAAAATTAATAAAAAGTTAGAAAAATGTATGTTCTATAGAATTGAAAGATATATATGTATTAATTTTAATGTAATATTATACTCATATTTAAAATTATAAAAGAAAAGGGTGTAGCTTAAATTTTTATATTAATTATTTAAAATTATTTAAAAAATTTTTTTTCACTATGAGCGGGGCGGGTATTTGTACCCGTTGCGGGGACTGCCACTTATAAGCGGGGCGGGTATTTATACCCGTTGCCACACACAGAGACATTTTTCTCAACCCTAGTGAAAATGATTCAGGAACCTTCAAAACGTATATAAACATCAAAATCTCAACATCGAAAATTTTCGTGATCGCAATATTATCTCTGGCGAGATAGTAAAAAAGATTTAATTTGGTTTTTGAAGATATATTATTTATATGTAATCGTTTTGTATGTGAATTGGAAATATAAAAATATGATCTATTCTTAGATTAAATACTTTCCAAATAAAATTACATATCCGTTTTTATTTATGAAATTAATTGTAGTGTGTAAGGAGGACCGTTTCAAGTTGGGGTCACTTTATAGACGATCCTCTAATGTTGGGTGCCAATTTATAAGGGGATCTAAGTATGGGGCACTTGTAATGATCCACGATGACCGCGAATTGTTAATTATGTTAAGTTAATGATGGGCGCCAACTTTGGATATCCCAAAGTATAAAATAGTGTTGAAAAATTAAGGGAAAAGGGAAAACAATAATAATGTTCACATTAATTCACTTTAATTAAATAAAATAAAAAAATTAACAAATAAAGTATACAAATTTTAAATAGAAAAAAAATAAGAAAATGTAATTCACTATTGTCACTGGAATTAGCAGAAATAATTATCACAGGGGGTGATGATAAGGATTATACACAAATAATTATATCACGGAACGTGATAAGTATAGGTTATATCAGGATGATATCACTTGTTCGACTGTATCACAGGGTGTGATAAAAATGATTATATACAAAATAATTATATCACGGGACGTGATAAATACAGGTCATATCAGGATGATATCTCACTAGTTCCACTGTCCATTCTCAACTGTCTAAAAATATTAAAACTTGGAGGGATGGTCCCTCCCCTTATGTGAAATATAATATCTATATATATATTACATTTTAAGAATAATGCGACTAAATAACTTTGTTAATAAAAGAGAATAGAAAACAAAATAAACTAAAAAAAATAGATAAACAAAATAAAATGTATAATAAAAATTAAATAACTAAGAATATAAATACTTTGTCCGTTACAAGTGTAATTATTAGGTGAGTATAATACCTTTGTGAAGGGGTTATGGTGCAATTACGATAACTAACAGAGTTCATTGAACACTTTTCTCCATATTTGGTACCTTCTCATATAAAAGTATTTTTTAAATAAAATAGTTATTATGAGTAATTAAAATTAGTATATAACATCAATAAAATTATTAAATAACTTATGATTTAAAAAAAAAAAAAACTTTCGAATACCGCTGATATTTATTCCATTTTATAAAACAGTAATATATATATATATAAATTCTATCATTGGCTTTTCATCAAGATCTGTCAAAAAGATTGTTCTTTCTCGATCGACAGGAGACTTTAAAATATAATATAACTTGATCGATATAATACGATTTGTGAAAGGGAAAGATTGAAACTTATATAAGCTAATTAATCGAATAATTTGTGGGACACAAGCAAAGGAGGGCAAATGATGATGGGCCAATGTGGAGGCAACCCCAGCACCCGCCTTTGGTGTTGCATAACCGGGAGATTGCATACCGATTAACAGGGTAGCCCCAAAGCATTACATCACGCCTACTATTTAGAGCATTTGCATTGAAGAAATTCTCCAAAGTTCATATTAATACCAATTGTGTTTTACAATTCTAAAAAAACTATCATAATGAATCATATCATTTACAAAATTAAAATAAAATCATAGATAGAACATAAAAGAATAGTAACTGATTCATCGAAAAGTTGATCAGTAGTTCAAAAAAAAAAAAATGATACATTACGATCTGAGTATTTTGTTTTAAGGTTAGTCCCCCTGGGTGTCTGTAAATTTGAATAAAAAATAACTATAATGAATATCCTTCATTCTACAATTCATAGCATAGCAATTTCCTTAATTTGTATATTCATAAAAATAAGTTGACCTGTGGCCATGTCCGAACCGGCCGACGGTTTGAAGTAAATTAATTTTCAGCTACAGAAACAATTTCAAATAATTTTAACATATCTATTAATGTAATTAAAAACAGATATGGATAGAACATAAATATTTTTAATTTTATTTTATTTATAATATATATGTGAGACCTGGCTGTGACGTCATGAATGGCTGGATGACGTCATATAATTTTAAATTAAGAAAAAACTAATAAAGATTTTTTTCTCGGGGATAAAACCAATACAAAGTGCATGATTCGTGGTGATATGTAAAAAATCTCCTCATGTGAAATTTGGTCCCTTCCTATTGTCGATCGCTAATACTACCACTTCCGGTTTCCGGATTTGCACCAAATTTGATCAATTCATCATACTGATGCATTAAGTAAATATACCAAATATCATCAAAATCCGTTGAGCCGTTCAAGCTGTACACATATATACGGACGGACGAAAGGACGGACAGACATCATGCTAAAAAAACTTTTTTCGGTTAAGAAAATGCTTGATTCTAAAAATCTCCACATGTGAAATTTGGTGTGAAAACAATACCTCCCTTACTATCGTCGGCCGGTAAAAATAGTTCCTCAAACAATTTCTTTTCCCAAAAATCCAGAAATTATTATTTGATTTAAAACTTTTGATAATAATATATGTTAGACTTCACATATCATTCGATATCTACTTCAGTTTAAAGAACATGTCATATTATTTTGTTTAGTGAATATAAAAATATTGATTTTAGCATTCATACCCATAATTTTTAAAATATAGAAATTTTTATTTAAGTTTCTAATATTTATATAATTAAAGTACTTAATTTACAAGTCAATAAGTCCGTTACTTTTTGAATGAAACATATTTTTGATAAAAAATTATTTTATTTTTCGACGTAGTCTCCTTTGAGCTCTATACACTTCACATCCAACGTTTCTATAATTTTTTACCCCTTCCAAAAAATAAAATTTGTCGAGAACATTAATTTTATTTGTTTCCGAGATAATTTCATCGTTGGAGTCAAATCTTTTTCCGCCGAGCCATTTCTTCAGGTTTGAAAATACGAAGAAGTCACTTGGGGCTAAATCCGGCGGATGAGGGAGAAATTCGTATTCCAATTCATGGATTTTCATGGAAATTCACTTTTTTCCATTTTCTTCTCAAATCACGATGTAGACTGCTATTAATGGTTGTGAAACAAAAACTAAAAGACCCAGATGGTTCAAATTAGGATAGCAGTGTTGGCATTTTATCTAAGAGACGGGAAATTCAAAAAATCACGGACTTATTGACCTGCCTTCGTATTATTAGTTCTCTATGTACTATGGTAAAAATAAAATAAAATTTTATATTATAAAATCAATTAAAGAAATTTATTATTTTTAAAATAATATATATAATGTTACTAATATTATAATGTAATAGAACCTTATTTCATTTAGAGAAATTCATATAAATAATAGTAATAGAATATTTATAACAGAATTTTGTAAATTAAACCACATATTGATATTTGTTATTGTAAATTTATTCAAAAAATACAAACATATACACAACGTTTCGATTGCTACTTCTGCAATCGTTATCAAGCGACTGCACTGTTCGAGCGTCCAGTGACAAGTGAATAGAATATTATTACTATTATTATTTAAGATATTTATCTTGTGATTGAAAAACAATATTGATTATATTTATTATAAAAAAAAAACAAAAAAACAAAAACCAAATTGTTATGAAAAAAAGAATATTGGTTAAGATCTTACCTGATAGAAGGGGTCGTGAACTTTGGGGGCGGTAGCAACGGTAGCGCCTGCATTCGTCGTGGCGTTTAGTTTTCCGGGCAGCAGTTGATGTTTGTCCAACTGAGAGGGAATCAACGCTGAATGCAAAAGACGTGGCCAAACTGGCCGGGGGACGGAGGACGATTCGGTGGCGAGTACCGCTACACCCTCCGGAATTGGTCGTAGCACATTAACGGACCGCGTATCCGAAGGTTGTAGCGCAGGGGTTGTAGGCGGCGAGGGTTGAGCACCGGGGTCGGAGCAACATGAGACTGTCGTGCTTGTACTCGAGCCCCGGTGACTGGCGTACCCGGAACTGTCACCGGCAACGGGTGCCTCTTCTTCGAATAGAGGATTTACCCTAAAAACAACCAATAAAATAAATATAGAAATATATGAATATATATATTAATTAAATCAATGAATACTTTATTCTCAATAAAATTTATTTTCACTAATATTATTAAACGTAAAATAAAATTATTTATTGAAAAAATCTGGAGTGTCTCCACTCGACTATATCGCAAATTTGAATTGGATTAATTAACACATATATTATATTTAAATTAAATTAAATTAATTAAATTATAAATTAAAATTAATAAATAATATTTATTAAACCAGCGCGTGTTTGGCTCTTTGTTGATGGCACCACGTCACGTCCTGGCGCGTGATTGCCAGTCAATGTGCTAAAAAATCTGGCGAGATAGTAAAAATAGAGATTCTTATCGTATTTTCTGACCAGGAGTAACATACAAAATGGATAATATTAGGTTTGAAATTTGTATACCTTAAAATTAATAAAAACTTATATGATAAAGAACTTGACAATGTGAAGGTAATATCGACTCATTTTTACTATCTCGTCAGAGATAGTATTGCGATCACGAAAATTTACGATGTTGAAATTTTGATGTTTTTATACGTTTTGAAGGTTCCTGAATCATTTTCACTAAGGTTGAGAACAATGTGTGTGTGTATGTGTGGGTGTATGTATGTAACCAAGATTACGCAAAAACGGTTTGAGCTAGAATGATGAAATTTGGTACATGGGCATTATTCAAAATTCATAGTTTTCTATCAACTTTTGAGAAATGTAGCTCAACCGGAAAAGGGTCATTACCTACAACGTTTTGATTTTTTTTCCTCTAAAGTGACCGTAAAAATAAAGATATATGTTTGATAATTTTTCACATCATTAAAAATTGTATAAAACTGCTATATATAGAATTTCAGCTTTATTGAATCGCTGAAAGTACCAGAATTAATTTTTTAACATTGCAAATTTCACGTGCCAACACGTGCCATCAATATACGCTGGTTCAATAAATACTATTTATTAATTTTAATTTATAATTTAATTAATTTAATTTAATTTAAATATATATATGTTATTTAATCCAATTCAAATTTGCGAGATAGTCGAGTAGAGACACTCCAGATTTTGATACAATCGAGATAACAAAATTTCAACAACAATCGTTTTTGGTTCTGACCTCTTGGAATGGTGAAAATTATACGTTTATGTTAACGGTGAATTATATTTAGAAAAAAAAAATATTAATTTCCTGACAATTAAAAAAAACGTTTGTTTCTAAAGCATCGAAATGCGCAAATAAAACCCATCAAAGACCAGACCGTTTAGCTAAGTTTAGCTAAGTTTAACTAATTTATATTTTAATAAATAGAAAAAGAAAAATTAATATAAAATATAAATATATAAATAAACAATACCTCCCTTACTATCGACGGTCGGTAAAAAATGAAAAAATATACGTAACTGATAAAAGGATTTAGGCAAAAAAAAAATAATTAAAATAATCAATCATAAAAATCTCGAACACTCCTTTAATTTTAATAAGAATTTTATTTAATGTTTTTTGTTTCATTTTTTTTATAACTATGTAAAAATTTATTATAATTTTTAAATTAAAATAAAAACTTGTTTTAGTTTATCAATATAAGTTTTATTTTTTTATTAATTTAATATTTACCAAACATTTATCATATTATTATATTTATATTATTAAACAAGATTTATTTTATTTTAAAAATATAAAGGCTTCTTCCCTCTAAGTATTTATTCTAGAGTGAAAGGAAATAGAAAAGGTAAATTTAATTGGCCTGATTTAATCTAAACTATAAAAAATGATAAAATAAAATACACAACCTCCTTATGAATAAATCTTGCACAAAATACAAAGATAATATATGTTTATTAAATATTCTTATTGTGTAATCCTTCTCTTGATAGGACTTTTTATTAATTCTAGAATGTACATATTTATAAATGTATTACATATTCACTTCAACACGAAATGGATTAAAAATGATTAATGAATCGGAGCTGGTGGGTATTTTTTAGACATTCTATATAATACATGACTATATATGTAAAAGTATAAAAATATATACTATATATGATTATTAGAATACGATATATACATATATATATATATATATGTTGGCCTTCCAAAAATCCATAAACCTGGAACCCCACTCCGTCCTATAATCAGTGCATTCAATTCCCCCACACACAAATTAGCGCCCAGCACCTAGCAAAAGTCCTCCAACCATTAGTAGAACAAGCTGATTCCTATATCAAAAACAGTTTTCATTTCCTGGAGCGCCTTCGTAATATCCAATTGAACGAAAACGATCTTTTTGTGAGTTTTGATATAGTAACACTCTATTCACCAAAATCCCCCTTTTACAAACCTTTGATATCCTTAAAAAACAACACCAAATATCCAAATCCATCCTGTCTCTGATTCAACATTGCACATCTAACACCTACTTCCTCTTCCAAAACCTATTCTATAGACAAGTGGAAGGCGCACCAATGGGATCACCACTCTCACCCGTTCTTGCTAATATTTTCATGTCTCACTTTGAGAAAAGGAAGTCATATCATCATCAATTCTAAAACAAACATGTTGGCTCAGATATGTTGATGATCTGGCCACACGGTAGACACACCTTTGATAGCTTTCTAAACCATCTCAACTCTATCAACTCACAAATTTAATTTGCAATGGAGATAGAAGTAAATAACAGACTACCCTTCTTAGATATAATGATCAATAAAGACCCCATCCAAGGCTTTACCCACACCATCTATAGAAAACCTACACACAGCAACCGATACCTAAATACCAAATCACACCACCACCCAGCCCAACTGAACTCAGTCGTACAAACGCTTGTGTCTAGATCTCTTCGCCTCACAGATGAACAACACAGAGAACAGGAGATCACGACACTGACTAGTGCTCTGGTTCAAAATGGCTACTCCCCAGAACTTATACAAAAACAAATATCTTCGATTCTCACCAACAGTTCCCCCAACAGAAAAAGATCCCTTAGATCAAAAACATAAAATAGTACTCCCATTCATAAAAGGTATCACGGATAAAATTGGGCGAATTCTTTCCAGAATTGAGATCAAACCCATTTTTAAGACCCACATGAAACTCTCCAACCTAAACCGAACTTCCAAAGACATAGTTCCCAAAGAGTGTTTGGGTGTCTATGAGATTCCCTGCTCAGACTGCCCGAGATCATACATAGGACAGACGAACAGGAGAATACAAAATAGAATTTATGAGCATGAGCTGTCTCTAAGGAGATTAGATCCGGCCTCAGCTTTGACCAAGCACCACAATGAGACCGGTCACAACATCAATTTCTCCGAAACCAAAACCTTAGCTCCCATTCAGCTCAAATATCACAGACTCCTGTGTGAAGCAATTGAAATTGAAAAACGTCCCAATTGCCTCAACACAAGAGACAACGCCCTGAACCTCCCTCCGTCCTGGAAATTAGCTCTGAAATCACACACCCAACCTCCCGTCAAAACTCCAACCCAATCAACTTCATCTCCATCATTAATTCACAAACTCCTAAAAACCTTGCCACTAATAAAGTTGATCGCACAAACAGCTGGAATACCCGCCTCAGATCCAGAACCAAAAAAAATCCCAAGTTAAGCTCCGCCCACCAGAGTACACAAAAGCCCATTGCGCATGCGCAGGTGGCAAGCTCAGGTAGAATTCAAAGGGTCGGGTCCCAGTTGGCCTCGGGCTATTGTCCGGTACGGACGTGTGCCAGAGTCAGGATTGCACAGGATTCTTCGGAGCTCCACAGCAACGCAGTGAGTACAAAACTATTCAACTTATCAACCCAAAATCCCAACAATATTCCCACCTAAATAATCTCTTGAAAATGGCGCCAAAATGGGTGCCGAAACGTCGGGAAAACAATCTCACAATACGTGATTATATCCCTGATAAATCTGATAGTAATATATATTTAAAGAGAATATATTCTCTTTAAATTTGGCGCACCCTTCTATGACAGTCTATAGGTGTCTCATTTAATATAAAATTTATGAATAATAAACAAGTAGTGAATAAGTGAAAATTGTATATTTTAAATTTTATAAATATTATAGTAGAGATAGTTGTGAAAGATTCGAATAATTAACTTTAATTGTCTTTTCTCTTATTTACAGGTAACTTATAAACTTTTTATTGTAAATATTATATTCTTGGTTAAAATAAAAAACTCTTATGTACAGAGAAACTAATTTGGTTAATTTATTTGGAAAATCCTGCCTCCTGATAAAAAATCATATTATATGTATATATATATAACAGGTTTAATCATCTTTCTAACATCTTGATGATTAATCATTTAAAAGAGTCAATATGAATTTTTTTTTTAATAATTCTGTTGAAATGACTGGCATATTAGAAAGTGGGGGTTTTAATATCTAGGATATTGTTAAAAATTATTTGTAAAAGAAAAATAATTCAAATAAATAATAAATTTGATAATTAAAAGATTGATATTTGTTTTTAATAAAATAAGTGTTGTTACTTATTTAGAACTTAATAACTTACTTTTTTTAAATCTAAGAAACAAATTGAATATATAGGTACGTGAAAAATTAAATATTTGTCAAGCAATCAATCGTTTGAATGTGGAAACTAATATTTTACAGGTGTGTTAATGCAATCATAAGAGATAAATTTACTTTAAAACATGATTTTCTTAGAATCTTAGGAGGAACTTCTGTATTTTTTTCTATAATTGATAAAGTTTACCTAATTAATTAAAAAAAAAGGAATTTATAATGATAAGTATTCAGATTACCTTCTTTGAAATTACTAAGAGTATTTATCTTTCAAGATCAAAATCAACTTAAATGTTGAAATAGAAACTCAGAAATAAAACCGGTATAAAACAATTTTAATCATAGTATATGTAATTAATATTTAAAAAAATATAAATTTTTTAAACTATTAAAATGTTTAATGATTCAATATAAAGATTTTATTAATAATTTAAATGTTTTTTCATACAATGTTTAAAAAATAATTTTACAACACTACTTGAAAATTCAATAGTATGATTTTGCTCAAATACATATTTTGAATCTAAATGGATAAACAGTGTAGTTGCTAGAACAGTGATTTTCAATCTTTTTTTTTACCGTGGCACACTTTTAACAGTTTAAAAATTTTGCGGCACACAAAGAAAAAGATAAGGGTAAAAGTTTTTACTTACCTATAATAGAATGTGTGATATAGTTTATGATAATAATCAGGCGTCGGCAACCATTTTCAATAGTTGGGCACATTTCGGAAATAATATAACAAGGGTGGGTACACTTGGTGATATGGAAAAATCGAAAATGTTTAAGAGCCCAATCGCAAAAACATTTTAACTTTTTTTTTTACATATATATAAAATAAATAAAGTTTTTACTTACCTATAATAGACTGTGTAATATAGTTTATGATAATAATCAGGGGTCGGCAACCTTTTTCAATAGTTGGGCACATTTCGGAAATACATGGGCACACTTGGTGATATTGAAAAATCGAAAATGTTTAAGAGCCCAATCGCAAAAACATTTTAACTTTTTTTTTTACATATATATAAAATAAATAAGTGCTTTTTTTTAATTTGAACTTTACATTTGTAAAATTTGTGACTGAGAATCCAGCTAGAGGAATAATCCATATGTAAAATTTAAAACTTATACACTAACTCACCTCAAACATTATTATTTCACACAAACACACATATTATATCATAAAAAGAAATTAATCTTTAAGTTATCTATATATGTATAAAGAAATATCAAATTATCATATACAGTTTGTTATCTCGATTGGAATACTTTTGCATACAGCTTCAAAACAAACATATACAAACATTTATAAATATTTTTTTAAAAATTTGGAAATTTTAATTGGTACAAATTTTGAAATTTCTTTCTATCAAAGGAACCGAACTCATTTAATAATGAAATGGTCTATTTTGTTATACTAATTAATTTTAATTAATTAATTTGATTATTTTTTTTTTAACTTTTTATTAATATAATATACTTCCTGGTAAATAATTTTTAAGCAGTTAATCTGCAATCACAAATCAACTTTCATAAGCCGTAAGGTATTTATTTAGGTATTATAAATTTATTAATTTCAAAAAATGGGAATATATTTTCAATAAATATAATATAATATAGCATAAAAATTAATTAATGATATTCGAAATTATTTACATTTTTATTGAATATTCTGTACAATGATAAAATGAGTAGGAACTAAGTACTTTATACTTATGAAGTAATCTCATAAACCCATATAAATAAAATGTTAATAAACAAATATATAAATAATAAATGTTAATCAAATGTAAAAATCAATGTTACGAATTATATATAAAGTGTTCATGTAACAAGTAAATAGGTAATTATCTTTTTAATAAATAAATAAATTAGATACTTTTATAAATATACAAGGTTAATGGATAATCTGTATCGAATATGAATATATTTCACATTTATAATTATTTTTATTTGTTTTTCTAATTTAAATTTATAATATATATCTATATATATATTTAATTTTAAATATTTTTATTATCATAAAAATTCCATTATAACAAGAGAAAATATATATTTTTCTTTGATTTGTTTTTTATCTTTTTTATTTATATATCTTATATATATTGCTATATTTCTATATAAAAAATAAATAATTAATTGTATATAGAATTTTAAATAAAATTATTTTATTTATTATACAAGAAGTGAGTCAGTTTTCCAAAATAGAAAAATTAAATATAATAAGTTGACCTGTGGCCAGGTCCGAACCGACCGACTGTTTGAAATAAATTAATTTCCAGCTACAGAAACAATTTCAAATAATTTTAATATATCTATTAATGTAATAAAAAACAGATATGGATACATAAATAATAAATATAAACATTTTTAATTTTATTTTATTTATAATATATATGCAAGACCAGGCTGTGACGTCATGAATGGCTGGATGACGTCATATAATTTTAAATCAAGAAAAAACTAATAAATATGATTTTTCTCGAGGATAAAACCAATACAAAGTGCATGATTCGTGGTGATATATAAAAAAATCTCCTTTGGTGTGAAAATAACCCTTTCCTTCCTATCGTCGATCGCTAATACTACCACTTCCGGTTTCCAGAATTGCACCAAAAGTTGATCAATTCATCCCACTGATGCATTAAGTAAATATACCAAATTTCATCAAAATCGGTTGAGCCGTTCAGGCTGTACACATCTATACGGACGGACGGACAGACGGACAGACGGACGGACAGACATCATGCTAAAAATACTTTTTTCTGTTTAGAAAATGCATGATTCCTGGAGATATGTAAAAATCTCCACATGTAAAATTTGGTGTGAAAACAATACTTCCCTTACTATCGTCGGTCGGTAAAAATTTAATATTAAATAATAATGTTAAAATATTTAAAATATATTTTCTTAACTTTATTAATTGAAAAAGATTGAAAAAAATAAATGAAGCAAATTTATATTGAAATTTAAAATAAAAAAATTTATAAATCAAACAGAAAATATAAAAATTGTTTTATTTTTAAATTTCTTTTATAATTAAAAAAAATAATTTAAACTTATAAAAAATTATAATTTCATTTCATTCTTTCATACTTTCTTTAGAAAAAGAAATTTGTTAAGCTTAAATTGAGAAAAAGTATAACTTATAATTAAGATGGTAAAATAAGAGAAGTATTTTTTTTTTTTTGAAAACATGTTTATATATATATATATATAATATATTTATATGAATTTTTGAAAAATAAAAAAAAATTCAGTTTTTTTAAACTTTAAAGTTCACTCTTTTTACTATGAAAGAATAAAGCTATTTTAAATTCAATTAACTATTTAAAATCAATATTTATATCTATTTGTATAGTAATAAATAATTATTTTTCCTAAAATTTTGAAAATAGATTATTACATATTTGAGAAAAAAGTAACTTTAATAATAAGAAAATATATATAAAGCAACTTATCTAAATTTTTTATTTATTTGTTAATTTTTCTCATAAATATCAAATATGTGCTCATTTATAAATTCAAACTGAAATTATAAAAATCTCTCAAATGAATCATTGAAATTTCATCACATTCCATTTCACCTACTAAACAAATAAATAAAAAGTTAAAAGGAAGACAGCTGAATTAATAAATTATAATCTTTCATATTTTTCATTTATTGGTTAAAGTTTTAATCGTGGCCTATGAGCACGAAATCTTGGATTCACTTAATAGTTAGGATTTATTTACTTTTAAAATTATGTCATACTACTCGCGAAATTGACAGTTTTTTTTTCTAAATACTTAAAAAACATTTCTATTATCCCTCTCTTATTTCAATATAATCAATTTAATAAAGATTCTTTATTAAATATTTATGTATAAACAAAAATAAATATATTATGTGGAAAAAAGAAATCGTATTAGATGTGTGTGTGTGATTATATAATATTATTTTTTTAAAATGATATTCCTTTTCTCATATAAATATACATATATATATATATATATCGTTTTATGCATATTTACTTTCCCAACGGTCCATTTAAATCTATAAATTATCTAGGAAATTAAAAAATGAAAAGAAAGTGAAGCTAGATGAATCTATCAGGGATAGTTTTTATCAATTTTTATTTAGGAATTTAATTGAAAAGAAAAGAAAACGTTGAATTAAATAAAATGTAATTAAAATCCTAAATGATTAAAGCATTTACGAATTTGAAGTTTTAACAAAGTACAAACTTTTCTATTTTGCTATTTTTTTTTTAATAATATTGCTTTTTTAATAGAATTTGTAAAAAATCTAACTTTTTTAAGCGATTAGGTGGTATTCAATTCCACTAAGATACTAATTGACTTAAACATAATTAAAAATATATTAATATGAATATGAAAATGAATTGAAAAAAAATATAAGTAAATTAAATTTTCGAATTTTTACTATATATTTAATTTATATTTGATACATTCAATTATTCGATGAATGAAATTAATTTTTATACTTTTGTTGCCAAATTTTCAGAATTATCAATAACCTAATGATTAATTTAAAATCGAGGTTACAATGCTATGGAGCACTTGGATAGAATGGGAAAAGAAAAATTTATTTACAAGGAAATAGGTATTTTTTTTCTTCTCTAAATAATATTATATTATTTATAATTAAATGGATTATTAATAAAACAAATAAAAAAAAAATGATTAATTACACTTTTTGTTTTACAACCACCGGCTTTTGTAGTAAGTAAGAAGAAATTATTAGTTATTTCCAAGCGGAAAGGATGGACTACTTTTTGGTTCGTTTGCTCCTATAAGTAATAAAAAAAATAACATAATCCACTTAAAGAATGACATCATCGACATAAGTATGTAATTCGTAAACCGAAAACGTAAATAATAAACATGATAATATTTTTACCGACCGACGATAGTAAGGGAGGTATTGTTTTCACACCAAATTTCACATGTGGAGATTTTTACATATCTCCACGAATCATGCATTTTCTAAACAGAAAAAAGTATTTTTAGCATGATGTCTGTCCGTCTGTCCGTCCGTCTGTCCGTCTGTCCGTCTGTCCGTCCGTATAGATGTGTACAGCCTGAACGGCTCAACCGATTTTGATGAAATTTGGTATATTTACTTAATGCATCAGTGGGATGAATTGATCAACTTTTGGTGCAATTCCGGAAACCGGAAGTGGTAGTATTAGCGATCGACGATAGGAAGGAAAGGGTTATTTTCACACCAAAGGAGATTTTTTTATATATCACCACGAATCATGCACTTTGTATTGGTTTTATCCTCGAGAAAAATCATATTTATTAGTTTTTTCTTGATTTAAAATTATATGACGTCATCCAACCATTCATGACGTCACAGCCTGGTCTTGCATATATATTATAAATAAAATAAAATTAAAAATGTTTATATTTATTATTTAAGTATCCATATCTGTTTTTTATTACATTAATAGATATATGAAAATTATTTGAAATTGTTTCTGTAGCTTGAAATTAATTTATTTCAAACCGTCGGTCGGTTCGGACCTGGCCACAGGTCAACTTATTTATTTTGAAATTAAATAAAACTTAAACATTCTTTATGAGCTTGATTAATTTAAATTTAAATGAAATAAGTTGACCTGTGGCCAGGTCCGAACCGACCGACAGTTTGAAATAAATTAATTTCCAGCTACAGAAACAATTTCAAATAATTTTAATATATCTATTAATGTAATAACAAACAGATATGGATAGAACATAAATATTTTTAATTTTATTTTATTTATAATATATAGCTGAAGTAGCCGGCGTTGCCCGTGATCATAATAAGGAGGCTGTGACGTCATGAAGGGCTGAGTGACGTCATATAATTTTAAATTAAGAAAAACATAATGAAGATGATTTTTCCCGAGGACAAAACCAATACATTCGTGGTGATATGTAAAAAAATCTCCTTATGTGAAATTTGGTGCGAAAATAACCCTTCCCTTCTTATCGTCGATCGCTAATACTACCACTTCCTTTTTCCGGATTTGCACCAAAAGTTGATCAATTCATCCTACTGATGCATTAAGTAAATATACCAAATTTCATTTAAATCCGTTGAGCCGTTCAGGCTGTACACATCTATACGGACGGACAGACGGACAGACATCATGCTAAAAATACTTTTTTCTGTTAAGAAAATGCATGATTCGTGGAGATATGTAAAAATCTCCACATGTGAAATTTGGTGTGAAAACAATACCTCCCTTACTATCGTCAGTCGGTAAAAATATTATTTTTTATTCGATTTTAGTGAAGAGTTAATTATTCATAATAACAAAATGATATTAGATAATGAGAGTGAAAAAACAACATTAATAGAAATAAAATAATATAATAATAATAAATCTCTAGTGAATTTGATTAATTAATAAAATTTTTAGTATTAATAGAAATAGTTTCCATTGTCAGTGCCATATAAGAATTTATTCAACTAAAAACATATGGCCCTTTTTATGATTTTGATTTTTCTTATTCAAGTGACAAAAGAAAAAGATAAAAAAACAAATGAATACGGAAGAAAAATTGTCTCCCATGTGAAGCTTTTTTTAAAAAAAATTATTGTTATAATTTTGGATTGGGAAAATATGAAGTACCTAAAGAGAGAGAGAGAAATTAGTAAACAGAATCATTATATAGAAATAATGAATTTTTAATGTAAGTTCTCTAAAACAAAAATATGAATGATAAATAAATCAATTTCTCATATTAAAAATGAATTTAAAAAAATTAAATTAATTAATTATATAAAATAAATCAATTTTTGTAATGTGACAGAAGGTTTTACAATTAAAATGAAAGAATTATTATCATGGAGAATATTAATTTGTTTTTCTTCCTTTCCAAATCCATTTTTGATTATATATATCTAATATAAATTTAATTAAAGAATAATTTAGATAATAAATAGGTTTATAGTGAAATGAAAAAATTAGTAAAGAGAAGAAAAGCCATACAAAGTATTTGCAGCAAAAAATAGTGAGATTGAGTTACGTTATAAATAATTAAGAATGATATCGTATAAAGTTAGTATTGTTTATATATATATATATTATGAAAAATAATTTGAGAATTATTTTCACGTTTAATTGTGAGATTTGAGTCTCTAATAGTCGATGTGGGGATTTTGATTGAATGGGTGGAAGATTTTGGACTTAATGTTTTCCGAAGCTCCGTAGAATCCTGGCACTAACACTACCCCTGACACATATCTGCTCCTGACTATAACCCGAGGCTAACTGTAATTTTCATTTAAAGAGTTTTTCCGATTGATTTCTTTTTTTATTATATCATATTTTTTTTTGGTTTATTAAATTCAAATTTAAATAAATGGGGCAAAACAAATGAAGGATATAGACGTTTAGAGAAATGTGATTGGTACTCCCAAGAACTTTCCGTAAAGTCACACAATTAGAGAGATTGATAGATTGGTCCTTCCACGGCTTATGTTTTATTTTACCCAATTTCTTTAAAATAATATTTAAAATCAAACCATTTACCAATTGATTACGTTAATATTTTCAAATACTTTTTAAATTTACCTGCTGACGGCATAAATGTGCCTCGGGTCGCTGAAGCTGAGTGTTGCCAGCGGGTCCGAGCTCACGAGGGTCCCTCTACTAGGCGACGAAGAGCCCTTGGACCCTTTCGAAACTTTCGAGAGTTTCGAAGTTTTTGAGCCCTTGGAGCCTGATGCGGCCGGCTGCTGCAACTGATGCTGATGCTGCTTAGCTGCGGCGGAGTGCAGCCAGCGCAGCATCCGGCTCGTCCCCAAGTCATCTCGGGGCTGCCGGCCGCGATCCGCCACTACAAATTCAAAAGTAAACGTATAATTATTAAAAATTCCATTAATTTAATTAATTATATTTTATACTATATTTTATATTATTACTTATACAAATATAAGAAATATTCCTAGTATATAAGAATGGATAAATTTATTTAGATAATGTAGAAGAATAAAATGATTTACATTGAATATTTAATCAAAGAAAAACTATATTATTTTCACAATTATTTATATCAAACTCATATAAAATATAATAAAATATTTAGTTTAAACTGTCCAAAGGAAACGAGTTCTTATTTGTGGGTCAGGGTGAATGTCTAAAAGCCAGGAATGGGAAATTAAATCGCAAAAATTCAATATTTCTTACTCGTGACCCCTCGGGCTACAATGTTTTGTTTAAAAGAGGCCATAATAAGTGAAATTCTTCCAGGAGATTTAATCTCATACAAACTTTGATGATTTCATAGCTTTTAGCATAAAACAATGAGAGTGAAAAGAAAACTACTACTAATAATAATGAAAATATGGGTTTTATTTATTTATTAATTGATCCGATAAAATTAGAAATTAAATAAATTGAGTGGTTGATGAATATGAGATTTATAAAAAAAAGAGGCTTATTAGGTATGATAATATCAGAGTAATGAGATAGGTCAGGAAAAATAAATAAGAGAAAGAAATCCATTGAAACAAAAGAAAAGTATTTATATAGTCTCTAAGATGTGTGTTTAAAAATTAAAATATTTGACTATTAATATACTATAGAAAATTAAAAAATATTCAAAAATATCAAAAAAAAATTATTTTGAATGTTAAAGATGTTTCTTCAAGCAAGATTAATTTTGAAATGTTCAATAAAAAATATATATACCAGTATAAATAAATTTTTAAAAATTTGACAAAAATAGAGACAGATATTTAAATAAATAAAAAGCATTTTCAAAAAAAGTATTTTTTTACTTCAATTATTTATTAATAATATTTTGAAATTTATTTAATTAATTTTTAATGGTTCTAATAATTATATATAATATATATTAAACAAAAATTATTTTTAAATTGCTTTGAGTAATTTAATTGGAAAATTTTTAAATAAAATTGGAAAATTAATATGGCAATTGATTGAAAACTACAGGTGAACGTGGTATTTAAATCATCATAGTAATTTCAATCAATGAAACTTTTATGCAATGGAGAAAATATATTTTTATGTTGATTTCATTAAAATGAAAATCAATTTCTTTTATTTAAAGTTAACAAATTAATTAATTTAATGTTATTGTTAATTTAAAATTAATATTAGTTAAGATTAAGTATAATGAATGATTATAATTTCGAAAAAATGATATTTAAGACACAACATTAATTTGAAGTTTAATAATGAAATATATCAAGAGTTCAGTAGTAAAATACTGATCTTGATGATAAAAGTCCAAACTTCAAGAAGTTTACACAAATTTTAAAATATAATATTTAATGTGACAAAATCAACTAATATAGGCTTAGATTCCTTGAACCAATAATAAAAAAATAATAAAATATTAATGAATAATATTTTCAATTAAAATAATTCTAAAATAAAAAGTTTAAGTTAACTTAATAATAAATTTAATAATAATTAAATTAATAGTAGTTCAAAATTAAAATAATTTTTGACATAATTTCTCATGATTTGAGAGTATTACATTTGTACTGAAACTAAGTAAAGATAGATTGACAGAATGAGAATAAGAAAGAGAGAGAGAGAGAATTCAATTACTCAATATCCGCTAAGCAAGTAATTAATGAAAGTACACATGTTGTCTGTTTATGTGAAGGGAATTATGCCAGAGTGTCTTGTATGGATGGTAGAATAAATATCCTCGATTATTTTTTTCAAAAAATTTTCTAAATATTTTATTTTATTGATAAAATTTTTCATTTTTAATAAAATCTTTGTCATTTCAATTAATAAATACAATTTACAAGTTTAAAATTTTCTTGATAAAAAAAGAAATATTGATTTCTTCTTCTACCAATTGAAAACATTTATGAAAAATTTAAATTTAATTTAAAAAAAATATTTCATACCATTTCTTTTAAAAATATACACTAAATAAATTAATATTCCAATCAAAAATTTAAATTATTGATTAATAATTTAAAGTAGGGTATTTATTTTTGAAATTAAATTATCAAAATTAGCCCCTTTTATTATACACTTTTACTTAACTCACTCTGTCCGGATGTTTGTTTGTCCGCGGCATTTTATAATCGATATTTCAACAACTTCCAGTCATTCAATCAACTTGAAATTTTGCATACGCGCTTGCTCCTGCTAATAATACAGGAATCAATTGAAAAATCCACTGAATTATTTATCTATTAGTGGTAATTAATTAATTAACTAAACTTTCATATGCGGAATATGGAATAGTTCACTATTTCAATCGATAGCAGTTCTAGAAGCGCTGAATACGACTAAAAAGTATAAAATAAATTTAAGTAAAAATAATCTTTTTAAAAATACACTTTACTTAAAATTGCACTAAAAAGTAAAAAATAAAATCACTTTAAAGTGTGTGCGCTCAAATAATAATAACAGCAAATGGAAGCAAATGTTTTACGGTGTTATTATAATTTGAGAGCACACACTTTAAAGTGATTTTATTTTTTACTTTTTAGTGCAATTTTAAGTAAAGTGTATTTTTTAAAAAGATTTCTTTTTACTTAAATTTATAATATTCTATCTATCTTTGTGAACTCGAAAGTAGCCGCAGCAACCACATTTAACTACATGTCCCTTATATACAAGCTACATAAGAAAAATGGAAAAACTGGAATATCGCGGCTTGATTAAACTTTGTTTTTTAATGGGCAAAACTTGTGAACAATCATTGCAGTGGTTGCAGGAATGTTATCCCACATCTGCTCCTTCGAGAACAAACACTGTAGCTTGTAAACGAATGGACGAAATGAAATGATACTTCATACATAAACTAGTGACAGATGAGCCTCTCGAAATGAGTCATGTTCATTTTCTAGTGGCGTCACCTATTGAAAAATCCCTGAACTTTTCAGCCCATGTAGTATATAAAGAAAGAGATAGAAATATACAGAATTAAGTTCTGTTAATAACTGATAAGCATTTTTAGGGTTATTTTTGTATCGAAGTTGATTTTCAGGGATTATATTGAGTTCATTATTACATCATGCAATAAATTTTTAAGTTGTATTAAGAACATATGTAAGGAAGTTTAAAATACTAATTTTTCTATGGAGTCATTAATGATGTTAGTAACGAGCAATGTAGGTCCGTGAAATTTGGTCCAGTTATAGTCAATTGCAAAGTATTAAAACTAAGTATGTATAGTTCGTGTCTAGGGGATAAATTTTTAATTTTGAACTTATATAAAGATATACGTTTGATAACTTTTCATATGATTAAAAATTGTATAAAACTGCTATAGAATTTCTGCTTGATTTAATCTCTGAAAGTACCGGAATTAATTTTTTAACACTGTAAATCACTCGCCAACACGTGACGTGGTGCCATCAACACGCGCTGTTTTAATAATATTATTTATTAATTTTAATTTATAATTTAATTTAAATATAATATATCTTATTGAATTCAATTCAAATTGCGAGATAGTCGAGTGGAGACACTCCAGCTTATTTTATAATATCATTATTTAAAAACAAACGTATATATATAAAATATATCGTACTCCTCTTTTTTGTCTTATGTGGCATATCAATCTGAAGATAGTAACGTTGAAATATTGAAATAATAATATTATATTTTATTTATTAATGTTTTTATAATATTAATTTAAAATTATATTAATTTTTTAAAAAATAATATTTATATAGGTAAGTTTCGTTTGAACGTTAACTTTTTTTTAAGTAAGTAAAATTCCCTTTCAAAGTTATAGCCTAAAATCATGTAAAAATACTTTTATTTTATGGTTTAATATAATTAATAATATAATAAATTAAGTACAAAAATATCCTATTTTTGGAGAATTTAAAACTACAAAACAATAATAATTGTAACATGTAAACGAACTTATTCAAAAATTTAAATAGATTAATGAAAATCAAATCAAATAGTGTATTATTGACTAATTATTGTAAAATGAGAAAATTCAATTCAAATTAATCATGATACATAATTGATTTCTTAAGTAACAATTTCAAGGTTATAAATTGAATAAGAGAATGACACATTGATACATATTTATCTTAATCACGGATATTATAAATAAGAAATGTTATGAATCAAATCGTTTTGTGTAATCGAAACTACATTGATCATTTAAACTTCCCCTTCTTTCTCCAATAGTTATACAATATCAAAAAATAAAGTATAAATATTTCCACAATTTAAAGAAACTATTTTTATTTAGTTAATTACTCTTTAATATCTAATATAATATATAAAAAAAAACAGTATAATAAATTCAATTATAGTTTTTCTCATCATCATACAATTAAAATAAACTATTAAGAGAAAAATTAATATAGATAATTTTTAAATAATTATAGAAAATAAAATAATTAATGGCGACTTCCTTATAGCAACATTATTACTCGTTAAATAAAATTAAATAAAATAAAAATCGCCATTAAATTAGACTATTATTATTATTAAAACAATTTTAATACAGAATTATTATTAGATATTATTTTGAAAAGTATCATCAATTAGATATATAACTCTGGGATTATTTAGTTTCAACCTTCCGGGATAATCAAAAGTTTAAAGATTGAAAAATTGTGCATATATATATATATATATATATATATGACATACACAAGAAATGCGTATTCTTGTTTTTCAAAAATCGTTATCTCACACATTAATTATTATTATTTTGATTCTATCGCGGTACTTAATTATAAATATAATGTTATAATCGATCATTTAATAAATGGACAGCTCATTAAAGTATAAGGAGAGTCATTCATCAAATTTTGAAGGTTTTCTTCCACACAATAAAAGATAATTGTCATAAGAGGGTGAGAATAGATTTCATTTTTATAACGTTTTTCTTAACTTCACTTGGCGTCTGTCTCTCTGTCTATCTGTTCGCTCTTTTGACAAATTGAAGTCGATTTTTCATCAACTTTTTATTGAGATAGACTTTTGAAAATTTTTATAGATATTTCAATGGATCCCTAAAAGGTATAGAAGAAATATAATTGAATTATATAATTAATTAGCGATTAATTACTTTTAGTAACTAACTCCTTTTGTATTGCTCCGATTAATTTTTGATCAACGGATTCTGAAACATAAATATTGGTTTCAGGATAGATTTTCATTTTGAAAGTAATTAAGAATATTTTATAGCATTGAAATTAATGATAAATTCTTATTAATCAGTTGTAGCGCCAATGAAGTGGGGTAGGTTTCCCCTCAAATGGCATAGATAAAAGACCCTGTCCCCGAGAGAATAAAAAACAAAGCATTGACCTTTTTATGAAGAACGTAACGTCAGTTTAGAGGAAAGAAAATCAATACGTGGTAGGTAATAAATGTATGACCAGAACTAACTAATAGTATCAATCAATTAAAAATAAATATTTTTATATAAATATATTGCAATTAATACAATTAATATTGGTCTTTTTTAAAAATTAATAAAAGGAGAAAATTATAGAAGAATAATTAATTTTTATTCGAATATTTTTTATGGGAGTGGAACAGGAAGGTAAAAACAAATAATAAACAATCCTTTGTTTAATTAATAAATAAACGCCAGTCTCCTCCTTCTTAAAAGTTAAGAAATTGTCAAATAATTCAAAGTTTTTAAAAAATAGCCATAAAAAGAATAAACTGGAGTGTCTCCACAAGACTATCTCGCAATTTGAATTGGATTAAATAACATATATTATATTTAAAAATTAAATTTAATTAATTATAAATTAAAATCAATAAATAATATTTATTAAACGAGCGCGTGTTTGACTCTTTGTTGATGGCACCACGTCACTTGCTGGCGCGTGATTTGCAGTGTTAAAAAATTAATCCCGGCACTTTCAGCTATTCAATCAAACTGAAATTCTATATATAGCAGTTTTATACAATTTTTAATGATGTGAAAAACTATCAAACATATATCTTTATTTTTACGGTCACTTTAGAGGAAAAAAATGAAAACGTGGTAGGTAATGACTCTCTTCCGGATGAGCTATGTACATTTCTCAAAAGTTAATAGAAAACTACGAATTATATGCCATATACCAAATTTCATCATTCTAGCCCAATCCGTTTTTGCGTAATCTTGTCTACATACACACAAACACACACACGACAATTTTTCAACCTTAGTGAAAATGATTCAGGGACCTTCAAAACGTATAAAAACATCAAAATCTCAATATCGAAAATTTTCGTGATCGCAATACTATCCCTGGCGAGATAGTAAAAATATTATGGATATTAATCTTTTGAATTCCTGTTTTAATACTCGAGTTACTCTTACTGAATTACAATATTATTATTATTATTTTTATTATTAATATTATTAATAATTACAGTAATTAATCTTAAAAATTAATTAAAGTTTAAATAATAAGATTCTATAATTTTGTTGAAAAAGAATTGATAAATTATTGTAATACTATAATAGTTTTAAAAGGGGTAGGTATCGATAGTATGACAATTCTTAAATGATTAAATTTATAGTACCTCTTTTGCTGATTATAATTTAAAATACTTTTTTTGTTAAATTATTGCATCAATAACATAATATTTCCAAATAACAATTAAATAACTAATACCTATTGATTATTACAGTCCATCAGAGTCCTTGGCGTAAGAAGAATTGGAGTCATTCATCTCACCATAAACGATAAAATATTTAAATAAAACTATTTTTATTGGATTCAAAAATTCTTCTTTAATTGCTTTTAAATCTTAAAATAAATTATAATTGAAAGTACATTAAAAAAAAACCCAATGCCGCCCTAACTACAGGGCAAAATGGGCTATAGCCCCAGGGCGCAAGCCTTTTGAGGCGGCAATTTTTTATTTGCGATATAGTATTTTCTTAGGAAGAAGGGCGCATTATTTTTAGTAGCCCATGGGCGCCGAATTCCTTAAGACGGTCCTGAAAAAACCCGATACACTACATGACATACGTACATTAGTATGTTGTAAATATTAAATGTAAATACATATAATAAATATCAAAAATTATTATAAGTAATACTTTATTTTTGTTAATTTAATTTTATTTTTAATTAAAGCAATAATCCAAATATTGTTTTCCTCTCACTCTCTATATGAAATGAAAGATCATTATAAATAAGAATAATATTAATTGTGAAATTGGGGTCAAAAGTTAGTAACAAATAAAGGTAAGAATAATAAAAATAAATGAATTTTACTTAAAGATGATTATATCACTGTTAGTAAATAAATAAGAATAAGAATATTCCATGCACGGTTGGATGAGTTTCCAGGTTAAACCAATAAGCCTCTATTGTTCTTTGAAAATTATATCTTCACTTTGTTAAATAAAGACATATGATATTTTAATCATCTTTAAATTATGTATCAACTGTTTTAATTAAAATTCATTTTTATTTAATCTCAATTAAAACATGTTTCGGTATATATATATATATATATATATGTGTTTTATTCAACAGTGATTGATATCTTAAATAAAAATTAGCTGGAGTGTCTCCACTCGACTATCTCGAAATTTGAATAGGATTAAATAACATAATATATTATATTTAAATTAAATTTAATTAATTATAAATTATAAATAATAAATATTAAACCAGCGCATGTTTGGCTTTTTGTTGATGGCACCACGTCACGTGTTGGCGCGTGAGATTTGCAGTGTTAAAAAATTAATTATGGTAATTTCAACGAATCAATCAAGCTGAAATTCTATATATAGCAGCTTTATACAATTATTAATTATGTGAAAAATTATCAAACATATATCTTTATTTTTACGGTCACTTTAGAGGAAAAAAAATCAAAACGTTGTAGGTAATGACCCTCTTCCGGTTGAGTTACATTTCTCAAAAGTTGATAGAAAACTACGAATTTTGAATAATGCCCATGTACCAAATTTCATCATTCTAGCACAAACCGTTTTTGTGTAATCTTGGTTACATACATACACACACAGACATTTGATAATGACAATGATTCAGGAACCTTTAAAACGTATAAAAACATCAAAATCTCAACATCCAAAATTGTCGTGATCACAATATCTTACGAGATAGTAATAAGTAAAATATTAAATTTATGTATTTCCTTTACGATCATTTCGGGTAATACACCATAAGAACAATCTTTATTCTCAATTTAAAAAATAGCTTCTACTTTTGATAAATTAATTTTATTAAATTTAAAAATACTAATCTTAATGAGAATATATTTTTTAATTTTTTTATTAAAAACCGTCGATAAAGTTTCAAAGTGATTGATGCATTTCGGTTGTTACACCAGAATCATCATGTTAGATTTTCTGTCAAAATTTTTGTAATGTATATTACGATATGACAAAAAAATATATATAAATTGAATTGATTAAATAATAGATTTGAAAATATTGAATACTGTGATGAATATTGAATAGATTGAAAATCTATAAAAACAACTCCAAATTGAATATCAATTTCTAAAAATAATAATATAATATTCGTCATTAAATAGCTCAATGAAAAAAATAGAAGTATAACATAGACAAAGTGAAAGTTCACATTATTAATATTTAATATATAAACTTAAAAGGAATCGAATGATGAGTATTATTTTAATGAATGAATGAATGAATGAGAATAGGTTGGTTGTATCATTAATATTCCGTATCTATTCTATTTTAGAATAATATATTGGAAAAAAATACTATTAACGTAAAATATAATATATAAACTTCATTTATCTATTTTTTGTTTTTTCTCAAATAAAAATAAAAATATTTTTAAGTACTTGTAAAATTTTTCTAATAATGAAAAGTGCCCCTTGATTTAAAAAGATTATCTCATTATAGACTCAGAATAAATTTGATGTATACAAAAATATTAATTCTGGAAATTAAAAAAAAAAAATATTAAAATTAAAATCAATACAAATTTATACAAACATACTAGCTACTCAGATCGTCTTCACATCAAGACAGGGAGTTCTGCTACCTGTACCTTCGAAGAAATACGCATTATTTGGTTGAAAGTCTGTAGGTAATATATTTTCATTTGTTAGATTTATAAATCTAAAACTTAATTTTATAACTTATTTGAGATCTCTCTCCGCAACCATACAAAATTGTCAATATATATCACATATTTATTACTATCTCGCCAGAGATAGTATTGCGATCACGAAAATTTTCGATGATGAGATTTTGATGTTTTTATACGTTTTGAAGGTTACTAAGGTTGAGAAAAATGTCTGTCTCTTTGTGTGTGTGTGTGTATGTGTGTATGTATGTAACCAAGATTACGTAAAAACGGTTTGAGCTAGAATGATGAAATTTGGTACTTATTAGTTATTCAAAATTATGGGCATTATTCAAAATTTGTAGTTTTCTATCAACTTTTGAGAAATGTAGCTCAACCGGAAGAGGGTCATTACTTACAACGTTTTGATTTTTTTTCCTCTAAAGTGACCGTAAAAATAAAGATATATGTTTTTATAATTTTTCACATGATTAATAATTGTATAAAACTGCTATATATAGAGTTTCAGCTTGATTGAATCGCTGAAAGTACCAGAATTAATTTTTTAACACTGCAAATCTCACGCGCCAACACGTGACGTGGTGCCATCAACAAAGAGCCAAACATGCGCTGGTTTAATAAATATTATTTATTAATTTTAATTTATAATTTAATTAATTTAATTTAACCTTTAACTACACGGGTGGGGTCTACTCGGACCCAAAGCGCTATTTTATTTTCGTATTTTCGATTTTATACATTGTAGCTTACCGCGATTCAAGCTAATCTCATAGTGCCACGTGAGCTGTTGAGAGAAGGAAGGTTGTCATATAAATGCTGATAGGTGAGCACTTTTTCCTACGTTATGGGGTACCTGGAGACCCCACGCGTGTAGTTAAAGGTTAAATTAAATTAATTAAATTATAAATTAAAATTAATAAATAATATTTATTAAACCAATTATACGTGACTATTTTAATAAATATTATGATTGATATAATTCAGTTTTTTTGGAGATATTCTTATAAGATGAATCGTCCATTGAGTGACGAAGATTTGGCAAGAATATTGGCCGAATCTAGTAGTTCTGAAGATGAAGACTGTGATATTGAAGCGGGGATTGATGAGGAAGAAGGCGATATCAGCGAAGACATTGGTGTCTCATGTTCCAAAGAAAAATAAAAGTGTAATCAGTGGACGAGATTTCAAATAAACCCGAGATTATAGAATTTTATAATAGCACTAAAGGAGGAGTTGATGCATTAGATTTGAAATGCTCAAATTATTCGTGTTCCCGTAGAACTCGTAGATGGCCTAATGCGATAGTTATTAGCGCTGTCAAAATTTTAATTTTTGTTCATTTTTCATATATTTTAAGTGTTATATTACAATTATACTTCTTTTTAAAGGAAAATAAGACTGTTTAGTTTTGAAATTAATTGTTATGTTTATATTCTATGTTAGAAATAAGTGCCTTGAAAATGCCGGACTTTTTTTAGTTATAAGTTTCAAAGGCTGATGTTAACTAATTAAAAATAAAATACAGGCTATTTCTATTAAAATAAAGTTTTATTAATATAATATAAACCTTAAATTCTTAAATATGTTATAGAAACTTTTTTTTACACAATAATTGTATGGGGATACCTGCAGACCCCACCCGTGACGTTATTTCGTTAGAAATGACGCGTATACTTAAAGGTTAAATAATATATGTTATTTAATCCAATTCAAATTTGCAAGAAAGTCGAGTGGAGACACTCCAGATTTTTTTTAATTTAAATACGATTTAATTTAAACTTGAGTGTCATTTATAATTGGTGTAAAGAAGTATTGAATGTTCTTAACGAGATTTGATCTAATCTTGTTCAATTTGGTCTTAATCCGCATTGATGTTCTCCCAAGATAAAAAAAAAATTATAAGTTGAGTCTCCTACCCTAGTCCAATTCATTTACCCCTCTAAATTGCATGAGGTACTTAAATATTGTCAAAAAATTCCTGTATTTTAATATTATAATTAAATATTCAAATTTTAAAGACTTATAATTGAACTCATATTTTTGAATTTAATAGCAAATTGGTTTTTAAAATTTTCTATTTTATTTGCCTATGATTGATTAAATGTGATAAAATATAAGATTTTTTTATTTCATTATTTTTAATATCATTTAAATTTATAAATTTATTCAAAAAAATTTCAATTTAATGAAATGTATAGATTATATTTCCATCTATCTATCTCTGTGGCTCTACGGAACTCGAAAGTTCTTGGCCGCAGCAACCACATTTCTCCAAGTATCCCTATTCTGCGCCACAACCCTCCAATCCCTACCCTCTCTCACCTCTCTCACGACCCTTCCTACATTATCCTCACACCGCTTCCTTGATCTTCTAAGCGGGCATTTCCCACTCGGTCTCCCCACTAATATATTTTTCGCTATTCTTTCCTCTCCCATAATAGCCACGTGCCTTACCCATCGCAGCCTTCTCGATTTTATAATTCTAATAGATTATATTTATTTAATATTTTAGTATATATATTAGATATAAATTTATCTTAATAATAGACATTTTATTAATGGAATGTAATTAAAAGAAATAATGAGATTGTTTTTAAAGATAATATATTGTAAATATACAATTTATCCATAATAATATTCATATATTTATAAAACTATATATATTATTATATTTTTTTTCATTCGGAGGCGATTTGACTAGACTAATTTGGACTAATTAAAGCATTAGATAAATTACTAATTAATAGATAGTTGACCTGTTTGATTATAGGTAAGTTGAATGATGATCAGATAAAATTAGAAGCCAGTTTATACTTGTTCAACTATAATTACAAAATATTAATACGACCAATTCTCAAAAATATATTATATTTCATATCTACATTTAAATGAATTTTTACCGACCGACGATAGTAAGGGAGGTATTGTTTTCAAACCAAATTTCACATGTGGAGATTTTTACATATCTCCAGGAATCATGCATTTTCTTAACAGAAAAAAGTATTTTTAGCATGATGTCTGTCCGTCCATCCGTCCGTATAGACGTGTACAGGTTGAACGGCTCAACGGATTTTGATTAAATTTGGTTTATTTACTTAATGCATCAGTATGATGAATTGATCAACTTTGGGTGCAAATACGGAAACCGGAAGTGGTAGTATTAGTGATCGACGATAGGAAGGGAAGGGTTATTTTCACACCAAATTTCACATGAGGTGATTTTTTTACATATCTCCACAAATCATGCACTTTGTATTGGTTTTATCCTCAGGAAAAATCATCTTTATTAGTTTTTTCTTTATAAATATTATATGGTCTGAATTTCCAAAAATCATAAAGCGATTTAATATTTCAAAAATACAATATATATATATATATATACTATTTTTATTAGTATAATACACCTTTTGTCCAAATAAGTAAAAATTGTATATTAAAGACATATAAATATATATCAGAAAAATATTTTCAAAAATAATATATGATTATATAATGAAATTAATTTTGTCTACTAAAATTAAATAAATATTTATATTTATAAATATATATATATATATATATTATATATGTTTATAGGTGTAAATATATACGATATAGATATAATTTTGATCATGATTATTTAATTTAAGAGAAAAATTAATGTTGATTTGGCAAAAAGTTAAATATTTTTCTTTAAAAATGTATTTTGAATCTAATAAAATGTTCAAAGTGATTGAAGAACCTTTAAAAATATTCGATTTTAAGATTGAGAAATATTGGTAGGCATATTTCAAGAAACAAATAACATTGGTATTTAAATACTTACATAAACTTTATAAGGAAATAATAGTTTTATCCGAAATTTAGCTTTTTCTAATTAAAAGTTAATGGGAAAGGTAGCGACAGTGAATTTTGTTAAGTCTAAGGAAATATGTTGATAGATGGGTAGGTCATCTAGATAGAGATACTATGAAATAGGTTAGCAGCAGAAAAAAAACCGGGCACACGGTTGATTTCAGCACGGTAAGTACATTTATCTCAAAACTTGTATAACCCTTTCACAAGGAAGACAAATCGCTAGAAGACAAACAGACAAATAAACAGACATTCCAACGACATACTTAATAAGAAATTAAAAGAAAAATATTAACAAACATGTACGAAAGAAATAATAATGATGATTATATTGAATTTAATTCTATATATATATATATATGTAAGTGTGTAGAGAATAACGAAGTACTTTTTAAAATGAATGATTAAGACGCTTTTTGATGAAATATTAAAAATTATATAAGACAAGAATGAACCACGTTGTAACGTATAATTAAATTTTTGTAATAGATAATAAATATGAAATTTTTATTTTTATAATATATTATTTTATTCGACACATTGAATAAATTATGATAATAAATTGAATAAGTGAAAATTATTTTTGAATTAAAGGATTATCATTAAATTCCAAGTTAGATTTGTTCATTAATTATATTATTATATCTAAATTTAATTGTCAATAATAATAATAATAATAATAATAAATTATATTTTTTGAGTATTGTACCTCATCAATCCCTAAAAATAAATATTCAATCAATTATTTTATTTTTAGAAAATATTTAATAATATTAATAAAAAAAATATTTTAGAAATGTTTATTTTATTTTGTTATTAAGAATAGTTTAGAAAGAGGGCAAAAGAGTTTAATTAAATTTTTGATTTTTTTAAAAAAAAATTCAAATGTGTAAAGAAAGAACCAATTGAGGAAAGATATAAGGGTGTCCATATTACCAAATAAGTTGACCTGTGGCCAGGTCCGAACCGACCGACGGTTTGAAATAAATTAATTTCCAGCTACAGAAACAATTTCAAATAATTTTAATATATCTATTAATGTAATAAAAAACTGATAAGGATATAACATAAATATTTTTAATTTTATTTTATTTATAATATATAGGAAGACCAGGCTGTGACGTCATGAATAGCTGGATGACGTCATATAATTTTAATTAAGAAAAAATAAAGATGATTTTTCTCGAGTATAAAACCAAAGCAAAGTGAATGATTCGTGATAATATGTAAAAAATCTCCTCATGTGAAATTTGGTATGAAAATAACCCTTCCCTTCCAATCGTCGATCGCTAATACTACCACTTCTGGTTTCCGGATTTGCACCAAAAGTTGATTAATTCATCCCACTGATGCATTAAGTAAATATACCAAATTTCATCAAAATCCGTTCAGTCGTTCAGGCTGTACACATCTATACAGACGGACGGACGGACAGACATCATGCTAAAAATACTTTTTTCTGTTAAGAAAATGCATGATTCGTGGAGATATGTAAAAATCTCCACATGTGAAATTTGGTGTGAAAACAATACCTCCCTTACTATCGTCGGTCGGTAAAAATAAAAAACTACATATGTACTTTAGGAAAATTATCCACTTCTACCACAATAACAAAATATAAGGGATAAGACTGGGTGAAAGGTAATCCGGAGAGGAATCGATTATGTATATTAGATTATGTGACAAAAAAAATAAAGATATAATCCAAATTATAAATTGAGACTACTTGAAAAGAGTTAAACCCGGTAAACAAACCTTGGATTGACAAATAACTACTGAATGAAGGCAGGATAATAGAACAACTAAAGTAATTGAAAAATATATGTGTCAAGTAGGAAGACTATTAGAAAGAACATATCAACCAAGTCAAGAATAAGAAACGAATAAAAAATTAAAGAATTATAGTTTAGTTAATTTCTAAATTATATTATTTGTATGTAAATAAACTTTTAATATTTATGTAAACATCCCAAACTTCATATAGAAGTCTGAATAATTGTTAATAAATAAATAAATAAATCGAAATTGAATAGAGGATTTTGATTGAGGCATTTAGAGAATTTAGGATTTTGCGATTAATAACTTTCGAGTTCAGAAAGTTAGAAACAATATTAAAGACATTTATATTTTAATATTATATCATTATTAATCAAAAACATATTTTTTTATTTGTTTAATTTAATAATTATATATAATCGATTACAATAATTATAATATAATAATTATTTAAGAAAATTGTAATGCGAAGGTCAGCACAATGTGATCCATTTAGTAATTTTAAATGATACACCCAAGTTTTGAAAATAATATTTTAAATATAAATAAATAAAAAATAAATAAATAAAAACAAAAATGAAGAAAAAAATCTTATCACTATTATTATTGATATTATCAATTATTTCTATTTTATAATGATTATTATTAATGAGTTTCTCAATAATGTACAATAAACGTTTTCAAAAAATATAATTTTAGATCATTTTGATTAGAAAAAGTTGCTGACCCATGTTGTAGTGAATTTAATATAATTTTTTAGTTTGTATATAATATAATTGCAATTATTTTATTTAGTGAAATGTTTTACTTCAGTAAAAAAATGAAAAACATTTATATAGATTTAAATTTATTGATAAGATATTTAATTAACGCTTAACAATAAATAACTTAATATTAATTGTAATATTTTACTTACTTATCATTATTAAAATTATTATTATTGAGCGCACTTTTTCTTAACCTATGAATTTTATCTAAAAAAATTAGTGAGTTTATGTGTTTAATAAAATTTTTATTATTTTAAAAATTTGACTTGATTTTTCTTATAAATAAATAAAACTAAATCCGCCCAAAGTTTTTCGTTGATTATGAAGCAATTCATCCATAAACTTAGGCTTATAGAAAAATTATTTTATTCTTTTTAGTCCATTGGAAAAACGTTATTTTATAAAAAATTTTTATATTTTTATTTTCAGTATAAATGCTGGAATATTATTATTATTATTATTATTAGCAATATTTGATTAATACATGTGTTTCCGTTGAATAAATTTCATTCTATTTAAAGAATTTTAATAAAATATTGAAATTCATTCTAAATTTAATTTAATAATAATAATAATAATAATAATAAATAATTTAATAAATAATTTAATAAATATATGGTTAGAATTTTCTCCTAAACTTATAATCAGTTTTGTTATATAATCAAATGTACATAATATTATAAAATTATATATTCAACGAATGTAAATAAAATAGAAAGAAAAAGATATTGAACTTGGTTTATAAAATGTTTTGAATTTTGATTGCACATTAAAATAGATTAGGCAATATATAAATTTCGGTGAAGTAATCAACGGAAACGAAATGCCCGTCCGGTGAGGACCTACTCTTTCATTTACCACTCTCTTTATGAATCTCCTTCTTCCTCACATCTGTCTTTCTCTTTATTTTCTCTTTCTTTCTCAAATTCTCTTCTCTCTCTCCAATTCCTTAATAATAACTACAGGTGTCAAGGATGTTGATTGTAAATGAAGCACATGAGACACGAAATTCACTTCGAAGGTATTTGATTGAAGCCAAGGCTTATCGTTTAGATTCTTATATTAATCTCATCGAATCAATATGAAACAAAGGCATTGGAAATTATGCATAATATATTTATTTCTGATTATAATTTCAAATCATATTAATTAATTATGATCAATAAATGAAGGAGAATAAATACTATTTACCTAAATAGAATTGTAATTATACGAGGGTGGGATGAAAAGTTTCCGACCTGTCCAAGAAAATCGATGTTTTTAAATTTTTTTTTTTGCTATATTTTTCAAAATAATCTCCATCAACACTGATACATTTCTCATAACGGTGTTCTAATTAATTTAATTAATTAAATTTGATTTAATTTAATTTAAGTCTCATCAACAGTTATGAATCGACGCAAAAACTCGTTTGGATTACGCCTACAGCGCCAAATTGTCGTTAGAAATGGTTTTTCGAAGCAATTTTTGGTCTAACGTTAGGAAATGCGGCACCCACATTGCACACAGCTTTCCATATTCAAACGGTTTTGCAAAATATTTCGCACACGTTCAGCTGACATCGTACAGGTCTCAGCTATCTTGAATTTTGAAAAATAAAACAAAAAAAATTGAAAAACATCGTTTTCCTTGGTCAGGCCGGAAACTTTTCAGACCTTATTGTAAAATGATCTATAATACAAATAATTGACGATGTCTGTTTGTTCTCATATGACGTAATCAGTCTGAAGAGAACAAAGTTGAAATATTTAAATTAAAATATTATTTTTTATTTATTATTGCCATTATAATCAATTCAATTCAATTTTAATTACAATTTAATTTTCAAAAAACGATGAATATATTTATGTTTGATTTTTTTTAAGTAGTAAGAGTAATTTTTTTTTCCTAAAAATCCATTAAATAAGATTAGTTTCTAGTACAGTGATTCTCAAACTTTTTTTTACCGAGGCACACTTTTAATTAACTTAATTAACTTCCTTTATAGAATTATTATTCATATATGAATATATACATACATACCACACTAAAACACTTCATTAACAAGTAACACTATTTCTTCTAATATAATCAACCATTTTGGATTTGATTGATAATATGTAAATTTAATAAAAATTCTTTTAAATTTTGATACATACTTTGATATAAGTATATTACAGAGAAAAATAATAAAAGATTAATTTCTTAGCTCTTAACCTATCAATTTTATTTAAAAAAATTTGTCAGTTTATGTGTTTAATAAAATTTTTATTATTACAAAAATTTGACTTGATTTTTCTTATAAATAAATAATACTAAATCCGCCCAACGTTTTTCGTTGATTATGAAGCAATTCATCCATATAAACTTTGTCAGGCTTATAGAAAAATGATTTTATTATTTTTAGTCCATTGTAAAAAAGTTATTTTATAAAAAAATTTTATATTTATATTTTTAGATGATTGAAAACAATTTTGAGATATTGTGGTAACCTCAAAAAAATTAATAAATTATTAATTTTAACTTTCATTTTATGATGATATATAATGTTATAATAAGAGTATAATTATTTGAAAATGGATTCAATCTATTCTTTCTATATATGATGTGAAGTAATCTTTTGCCCTCACCACTTAGCCTTAATATAATTTTAATTTTAGTAATTAAATAAGTATAACATATAAATTTCGAATAGTAACTTAAATATTATATCATTTGCTTTCTAAGTAATTTAATTTTCTTTAATGATCTATTTTATTTGTAGTGATATTAAAAAAAAGAAAAAACACATACCACTTCATTTGTAAAATTAAATATGAAATGAAGAAATGTGTTATTTTTTACGAAGGAATTACTCTGTTGAAATAATAAAAGGAAAGAATAAAGGGCTTCTTGCTTCACAATAAGTGATAGAATGAAAAAATTTGATTTATTAAAAATTATATATTTTTTATTTATTTGATTATATTTTCATTATAAATATCATGAATTAATCATATTATAGAAGTTTCAAATTTTTTTGGATGTTTGAGCTACTTATGATTGACTATGTGTATATCTTAAAGCATTATTTTTGAAATTTTTATTTAAATTATTTATAAGAAAAATGCTTAGTCTTAAATTAAAAAGGATTTTCAAAAATTTTCATAAAATATTAGATTAATATTATTTTTTAACTAAATGACACCAATATTTTTCTCTTGATGACTATTACCTTGAATAATAATTCAATTCTTATACTATTATTGTAAGTATTATAATTTTTTTGAATATTACTTTAATTATGTATTTAATATTTTTAAATAGCGTTGTACTAAAATAAGAAAACAATTTTTGAATAAATTTATAAGCTATTGAAGAAGGCCGCGAATAGTGACCGAAACGTCGGCATCAATTGTAATAATAAAAATGAATGGGTATTAATTAATTTGTCAATCTTTCTTCCCTTTTCATTTTGACTAAAGATGTGTTTAATTTTCAATTTCTCCTTTAATTTTTAAAAATAAAACCTGTATATTGCAAAATAACTACTCTTTATTTATTCAACATTTAAGTATTTTTGTATTTTATACTAATTTAGACTAAAAAATTATAAATTAATTAAGTAATTCCCACTGCGAATCAAAAGATCAAAATAAAAAAGTATCAGCATGACATTAAACTAATTTTTATTTAATTAAATATTTATATATATATACGAGGACAGATCAATAAGTCCGTAACTTTTTGAATTTTCCGTCTCTCAAGTGAAATTCTGTCGGCAGGCAACTATCATCTGACTCCTGGTGAAATTTGAACCAGTTAGGTCTTTTAGTTTTCGTTTGACATTCATTATTAGCAGAATACCTCATGTTTTGAGAAGCAAATGGAAAAAAGTGAATTTCCATGAAAATCCATAAATTGGGATACGAATCTGGATTGAGCTCCGAGTGACAATTTCTTGTTTCAAAAACCTGAAGAAATGACTCGGAGTAAAGAGATTAAGATTGAGAGGTTTCTCCCACGATGAAATCATGTCATAAACAGATCTATTTTGATGTCCTCGACAAAACTTATTTTTTGAAGGGATAAAAAAATTGAAGAAATGTTAGACGTAGTGTATAGAGCTCAAAGGAGAAAAAATTTTTATCCAAAAACATGTGTTTCATTCAAAAAATCACGGACTTGACCTGCTCCTGTATATATATATAAATTTAAATTTGTGTTATGGTTTTATTTTTATTTTGTATTAACTTAGCCGCGAGGTTATAGTGACCGGTTCGCCGACTCGAGTTCGAGGGTTCAAACCTCGCCGAGTGCGTCGATATATAAATAAAAATAAAAATAATAAACAAATCTGAGAAAGCTGGCTAAATCGACTTGAAATAAAAAACAATAACTAATAAGTTTAAAGGATACAATTTTTTTTTTATAACAAACGAATTAATGAACTATCTCATTAATTAAGCAAATAACGCAATTCCACGCTCATGAGAATATAATATATTTATATAATAATAAATAGGTTGCCTTTTAGTTTATTTATATCGTTCATTTTTTTTTTTCGTTTGTTCTCTTTTTTTCTATATTGATCATAAATGTATTATATAATATCTCCGTTTGTTCTAGATTTTGTCATGTTCAAGTTCCTAAGCAAAGTCACCCAGACGTTTCAAACCTCACTTTGTACAAGACACACCTACACATACACATTAACCCGCATACCTAACTATTACTTAATAGCATGAATTTATATGCTTTTCACAGGTTTTCCACCTCGAAGGTTCGTTAAATTCTAATTAGAATTTCCAATTCAACTTTATTATATTACATTTACATACATATAATAATGATAATTACTTGTATTATTAATATATTCACTATAATTCGTATATATTTTATTCACCTTTTAATAAGTTAGAATATAGAAGAATATATTGAATTGGAATAAGAAATTTTGTTTTATTTTTTGTTTAAGTTACACTATTAAATAAAAATATATGTTTATTATAAAAATTAATAAAAATAAGTTAATAAATCAAGTATATAAGATGATAAAATATATTAAAATTAACTTAGTGATATTTCCATCTTTATATTATTATTATTTAATTTTTATTATTATTATTATTATTTTTGTTTTTATTCTGTTGTTATCAAAACTATAAACAATTTAGTGGTAAATTAATATATGAAATTTAAATGAAGTTAATTCATATTTAGTTTACTAAAAATAAGATACTTATATGTTCATGAAATTTATCGAACCAAATTTTTAAAATTTTTAAAAAGTTGATTTAATCAAAAATAAAAGTTTTTATATTAGTATCAGGATATTTTTTTTTCTCATTTATATTTTATATATTTATTTTATTCAGGTTTAACTGTTTTTCAATAATGGTGATTAAACACCCTTTTAATTGAAAATTGATACTAAATTTTCCCAAATTTAAAGATAAATATAATAAAATTAAATTTTAGTTTCAAATTCATTATCATTTAATCCATCAAAAAATAATGAGTAAACACGCTTTAAAATTATATATGTAATTTCAAATAATATTTCTATTTCTTCAGAAATTACTCATTATTTATATATTATTTGAAATTACATTCGTAAATTATTTAACTTGATTAATTGAATAAGGAATTTTTCAAATCAATATAAATACATATACATTATATTATTATATATATTTAATATATTTATTTTATTCAGGTTTAACTGTTTTTCAATCATGGTGAATAAACGCCCTTTTAATTGAAAATTGATACTAAATTTTCCCAAATTTAGAGATAAAAATAATAAAATTAAATTTTAGGTTCAAATTCATTATTATTTAATCTATCAGAAAATAATGAGTAAACACGCTTTAAAATTATATATGTAATTTCAAATAATATTTCTATTTCTGCAGAAATTACTCATTATTTATATATTATTTGAAATTACATTCGTAAATTATTTATTTTGATTGATTGAACAAGGAATCTTTCAAATCCATATAAATATATATACAAGTTTTCTTTTGTCTTTTTTTTATTTAAATAAACAATTTTCTGTTATCTATCTATCTATATATATACAGGCTATATAAGTAGATATTTATTTTTTAAAAAAAGTGAAAAGCATAGTTTTATCATTTCTTTTTAATTTTTTTATTATATTCTTTACATTATTTAAACGATTGAAATGGTTAAATAAATAATTATTTTAGCATTTTTTAAAAAAGCTTAAAACAATACTAATTGTTTGGATATAGTAAGAATTTAAAAATTAAATATAAATATGATAATTTGAATATCTAATATTTATATTAATAGGAGTGATTTATTTAAAATCTATGGTCTATAGAGCAAACTATAGTTATTATTAATTCAAAGTCATTATGAAAAAAAATATCAGATATAAATTTAACAAAAGCTGGAGTGTCTCCACTCGACTATCTCACAAATTTGAATTGGATTAAATAACATAATATATTATATTTAAATTAAATTTAATTAATTATAAATTATAAATTAAAATTAATAAATAATATTTATTAAACCAGCGCATGTTTGGATCACGTGTTGGCGCGTGAGATTTGCAGTGTTAAAAAATTAATTATGGTACTTTCAGCGATTCAATCAAGCTGAAATTCTATATATAGCAGTTTTATACAATTATTAATCATGTGAAAAATTATCAAACATATATCTTTATTTTTACTATCACTTTAGAAGAAAAAAAAATCAAAACGTTGTAGGTAATGACCCACTTCCTGTTGAGCTACATTTCTCAAAAGTAGAAGTAGAAAATTACGGACTTTGAATAATGCCCGTATACCAAATTTCATGATTCCACCACAAACCGTTTTTGCGTAATTTTGTCTACATACATACACACACACATACACACATACAGATTTGCAGTGTTAAAAAATTAATTATTGTAATTTCAGCGAATCAATCAAACTGCAATTCTATATATAGCAGTTTTATACAATTCTTAATCATGTGAAAAATTATCAAACATATATCTTTATTTTTACGGTCACTTTAGAGGAAAAAAAATCAAAACGTTGTAGGTAATGACCCTCTTCCGGTTGAGCTACATTTATCAAAAGTTGATAGAAAATTACGAATTTTGAATAAAGCCTATGTACCAAATTTCATCATTCTAGCTCAAACCGTTTTTGTGTAATCTTGGTTACATACATACACACACACACACACACCACACACACAGACAGACAGACATTTTTCTCAACCTTAGTGAAAATGATTCAGGAACCTACAAAACGTATAAAAACATCAAAATCTCAACATCGAAAATTTTCGTGGCGAGGTAGTAAAAATATAAAAAAGAATATTTAAATCCTAAAAAAATTAAGTATATGAATAAAGCCATAAAGTTCTTCTAACATTTAGAATTAGACAATACTTAATTATTAATTATTATTACTACACCAATTATTTCCTACCATACTTTTTAGTATTTAAAAAAGTTAAGCAATTATTATTGAAAAATTATATGACCTTTCGATATGTTACATTATGTATATATTATTTAGAAAGAAAATATATTAATAGTTATTTTTAATTAGTTAATATAATAAAGAATTCATGATTAAAATTCTATTCAAATATATTGATTATATGTCAATGGATAAAAACAATAAAATTAATTAATTAAAATTTGTTTAAATAACTTATCATTATTTGAATGAAAATCTTTGTAAAATTATTTTTAATTTATTTTTCAAATAATGTGAATTAAATTAAAATAAATGATAATCTATATTTATAGATCCTATTAAAATATTATATAGAGAACGATTAGATAACTATCAATTATAAATTATTTGTAATATCATTAATTTTCATTTTAGTTGATATATATCTTTCAATATCAGATACAAATGCAGTGGTTCTTTTATTTTTCATTACATCTTCTATCTATCTATTTAAGATCTATTTCTATCGCTTGTTTGGTCGTCAAGTGAAAGAAAAATGAGAGGGGGGGGGGGCGAGAGATATAATGGTATTCGAGTCTGTTCAGAGATCTAAATGCAGATTAGTAATACATTATATAAATGGATTACAAAAGAGTATGGGAATAATTTATAAGTTTATAAGAATGGGTGCCGGTGGGTAATTTATAAACGAGCCACAACAGAAATTTGATTTAAAATAAAAACGTATTAAAGCAAGATTGTGAGAAGATTGAAAGGTGAAATGATGGAATTTTGACATTTCTTCACTTACATTCAAGTCTCTCGACAATATGTATATGTATATTTAATATTATCAATATTGGTTTGTGTTACTTAATGTGATTAGAAATTTTGCATCTTCCTTTAATGGACTAAAGTTTACATAAATGAGGAAAGAGGGAACTATACAGTTATTATTGACTGGAAAAAAGATGATTCGTTTAAACATAATTTTAATCTTTTGATTAAAATTCCAAGTAATATAATTATAAGTATAACTAAACAAAAGTATAATAAGAATTATTCTTATAGTTATGATTAACTAAATAATGTAAAAATAAAATTAATAAAAAGAATTGTATATGTAGTTCAAAATAATTAAATTGAAATAGTGAAAAATATTAGTCACGTTATTTTTACTATCTCGGCAGAGATAGTATTGCGATCACGAAAATTTTCGATGTTGAGATTTTGATGTTTTTATACGTTTTGAAGGTTCCTGAATCATTTTCACTAAGGTTTAGAAAAATGTGTAACCAAAATTACGCAAAAACGGTTTGAACTGGAATCATGAAATTTGGTATACGGGCATTATTCAAAGTCCGTAATTTTCTACTACTTCTACTTTTGAGAAATGTAGCTCAACTGGAAGTGGGTTATTACCTTCCACGTTTTGATTTTTTTCTCTAAAGTGACCGTAAAAATAAAGATATATTTTTGATAATTTTTCACATGATTAAAAATTGTATAAAACTGCTATATATAGAATTTCAGCTTGATTGATTCGCTGAAAGTACCAGAATTAATTTTTTAACACTGCAAATCTCACGCGCCAACACGTGACGTGGTGCCATCAACAAAGTGCCAAACATGCGCTGGTTTAATATTTAATATTTATAATTTATAATTAATTAAATTTAATTTAAATATAATATATTATGTTATTTAATCCAATTCAAATTTGCGAGATAGTCGAGTGGAGACACTCCAGCTAATTATTTTTACATGTGAAAATAAGAAATAAAATTGAAATAAAAAACAAATTATGTATAAAAAATTAATTTTTACTTTCCAGCAAACGTTGTCTAAAAGAAAGTTGAGATTATGATAGAAAACCTTTTATCAGATTTTGGGATTTATATATATTTTTATTATTTAAGGTCATGTATCAATCTTTTATAATTTAAAGATAATATAACTTTGTGTATGAGTGTGTAGAGTAGTTGTATGAATAATGTCTATACCGTTTAACCGATTAGGTTTTAATTTAGAATCTATGTTATGTTATTATTTATCTAAGAATTTCAATTTCTGACGTTGTTTTTAGTATCAATAGAAAAAATATATATTATATCTTATTAAATAATATAAAGTCAAATATACTTCAAAATCAAATATTTTGAAAATATTTATATATATATATATATCATTGTATTCTCATGTTCCATGATTCTTCGCTTTCTACTGGTGATGCCGGCGGAAGCCCGATTTCTATAAACGCCTAACGCTTAGCACATCGTAGCGAAATGCCAAAAGGTTCCGAAAAAAATCAACAAGAAATTTATAAGATGTATTGGAAGAGAGTAAAAGTAAGACAAGCAACCGCAATTTTGTTAAAAGAATGAGGAACAAAATAAGATAAAATAAGATATATAATATATATATATGAACTTGAAACGGATGAATATTTTAATTATTAAATAAATTAATTAAATGATAATTTAATAATATATAAGTAAATAGTTAAATTTAAATTAAGAAAATATTGAAAATCAAAACTCTGTACTTTACATGAAAATCCAAATGATTTTTTATAAATTTATAAAATTCCATATTTATTTCCATAAATGGACTGTTATATATTTATAATATACATTATTATATAGAATATAAAGTATAAAAAAAAAATATTTTTAAAACTTGAATTAAAATGACTAAATTATATAATCTTGGTTTTTATTTTTAGTTTAATTACTCAATTATTAATGAATACTATATTTTAAGTGAAAAATTGTCGGCAATGAATATAAAATTAATACTTTGTAAACTACCATTTCCAGTTTCCGGATATACACCAAAAAGTTGATGAATTTATTTTAGTGATGCATTAAGTAATATAATAAGTAATAATATAGTAGTAATTTAATAGTAATATATTTAATATACCAAATTTTATCAAAATCCGTTGAGCCATTCAAGTTGCACACTTAATGGACAGAGGGACAGATGGGCGGACATCATGCTAAAAATACTTTTTTCTGTCTCAGAAAATGCATGATTCGTGGACATTTATAAAAATCTCAAAATGTGAAATTTGGTGTGAAAATAATACCTTCCCTTTCTATCGTTAAAGAAGTTTTATTAAACACTAGTGATGAATAATGAAAAATAAAAATTATTAAATTAATTAAATTAGAATTTTTAGAAGACCTTTGAATTTATCTTTTTGTGATGTTATTTTTACTATCTCGCTCATTGCGATCACGAAAATTTTCGATGTTGAGATTTTGATGTGTTTATACATTTTGAAGGTTCCTGAATCATTTTCACTAAGGTTGAGAAAAATGTCTGTGTGTGTATGTGTTTGTGTAGGTAACCAAGATTACGCAAAAACGGTTTGAGCTAGAATGATTGGTACATGGACATTATTCAAAATTCATAGTTTTCTATCAACTTTTGAGAAATGTAGCTCAATCGGAAGAGGGTCATTACCTACAACGTTTTGATTTTTTTTTTCTTCTAAAGTCACCGTAAAAATAAAGATATATGTTTGATAATTTTTTACATGATTAATAATTGTATAAAACTGCTATATATAGAATTTCAATTTGATTGAATCGCTGAAAGTACCAGAATTAATTTTTTAACTCTGCAAATCTCACGCGCCAACACGTGACGTGGTGTCATCAACTAAGAGCCAAACATGCGCTGGTTTAATAAATATTATTTATTAATTTTAATTTATAATTTATAATTAATTAATAATTAATTAAAATATAATATATTATGTTATTTAATACAATTCAAATTTGCGAAATAGTCGAGTGGAGACACTCCAGATTTTTTGTTATAAATTTGAATCATCTATAAAATAAATATTTTCACAAGTGATCTTATCAATATACTACTTATTAAAAATAATTAAAAATTTGTTTATCAGTGGAGTGATAATTAAGTTAATATACTCGTAGTTATAGTTCATTCTAATAATTTCATTATATTATTAAATTGAATAAATAAATTGTAAATAGAAAAAAATGAAATTCAAGATAACTTATCAATAAATAAATAATTAAATGAGATATAAATTTCAAGATCATATTCACTAACTTTTTTTTTTATAAAAATATAATAAATCATTTAATTACATTCAGCATTAATTTTATATACATTGTAATATAAGATTTATTATAGAAATGTTATATGGAAAATGAGATAATAAATTTTATGTAATCGAAGCGTTAATTATATATATATATTGTAATGATTTTTTTTAAGAGTGGATATCAACAGGGGAAAATTTTAAGAAAAAGAAGGGTTGGTCACAAATGTGTATTGGAAAAGGGTGGACTTTGAATCAGCGTGAACTCCCCCAGAGATCTGGACTACAAAAAAAAAGAAAAAAAAAATTAAATTTATCATTAAGAATACAAATTTATAATCAGATTTATTATATTTAATGTTTAAATATAAATTTTTAAAACCTTTAGATTGAAATGTAAATCTTTAAATTATAATTTTATATACAGAAATTTTTTTTTATAAAAAAAATAAAAAAGACGTTTTATAAAAATTAAAGAGAAACTAATATTTTTTGTGAAACAAATATTTTTAATTCTTAGATTAAATAAGCGGGAGTGTCCTCCCCTAGACTTTCCCGCATATAAATAGGTATAAAGAGTTGTGAATGAATATTTAGAATGTAATAAAGTGCTACTTCCGGTTAACTGATATTTTAAATATAAAAAAAAACAGATATGGATATAATATAAATATTTTTAATTTTATTTTATTTATAATATATAAGGGCTGGCTGTGACGTCATGAAGTGCTGGGTGACGTCATATAATTTTAAATTAAGAAAAAACTAATGAAGATGATTTTTCTCGAGGATAAAACCAATACAAAGTGCATAACACGTGGAGATATGCCTTCACGTGAAATTTGATATGAAAATAACCCTTCACTTCCTCTCTTCGATCGGCAATACTAGCACTTCCGGTTTCCGGATTTGCACCAAAAGTTGATCCATTCATCATACTGATGCATTAAGTAAATATACCAAATTTCATCAAAATCCGTTGAGCCGTTCAGGCTGTACACATCTCTACGGACACACAGCGGACGGACGGACAGACATCATGCCTAAAATACTTTTTACTATCTCGCCAGAGATAGTATTGCGATCACGAAAATTTTCGATGTTGAGATTTTGATGTTTTTATACGTTTTGAAGGTTCCTGAATCATTTTCACTAAGGTTGAGAAAAATGTCTGTGTGTGTGTGTGTGTGTGTCTCTGTGTGTGTGTGTGTGTATGTAGGCAAGATTACGCAAAAACGGTTTGAGCTAGAATGATGAAATTTGGTACATGGACATTATTCAAAATTCATAGTTTTCTATCAACTTTTGAGAAATGTAGCTCAACCGGAAGAGGGTCATTACCTACAACGTTTTGATTTTTTTTCCTCTAAAGTGACCGTAAAAATAAAGATATATGTTTGATAATTTTTCACATGATTAATAATTGTATAAAACTGCTATATATAGAATTTCAGCTTGATTGAATCGCTGAAAGTACCAGAATTAATTTTTTAACACTGCAAATCTCACGCGCCAACTCGTGCCATGGTGCCATCAACAAAAAGCCAAACATGCGCTGGTTTAATATTTATTATTTATAATTTATAATTAATTAAATTTAATTTAAATATAATATATTATGTTATTTAATCCAATTCAAATTGCGAGATAGTCGAGTTGAGACACTCCAGCTAATTTACTTTCCCGCATACTTCGTATAAGGGAAGTATTGGAATCGTCAAAAATTTCGACTTCGAGATTTCGATAGATCTTGACGTTTTAGACCTCCCTGAGTCGGAAAATACCATTTTTCGAATTATGTCTGTGTGTGTGTATGTATGTATGTATGTATGTATGTATGTATGTATGTATGTATGTATGTATGTAATGTCTGTAAGCAAATTTACTCAAAAACTAATCAAGCTAGGACTTCGAAATTTGGTACACCGATATTATTCACAGTTTGTAGATTTCTATCAAAATTTCGTCAAAATCGGTTAACCGGAAGTGGTACTTTACCTACACTGGTTGCGTTTACCTTTCAAGTAAAGTACCAGTTTGCTTCGAGATATTTGGTTCATATTTTGTATATAGATTTAAAAATATGAAAAAAATTGAGATACCAAATTTCATCATGATCTGACTACCGGAAGTGACATTTTACCTATACAAGTAGCGTTTCCTTTTTACCGACCGACGATAGTAAGGGAGGTATTGTTTTCACACCAAATTTCACCTATGGATATTTTTAGGTACATATCTCCACGAATCATGCATTTTCTTAACAGAATGATGTCTGTCCGTCCGTCTGTCCGTCCGTCCGTATAGATGTGTACAGCCTGAACGGCTCAACGGATTTTGATGAAATTTGGTATATTTACTTAATACATCAGTAGGATGAATTGATCAACTTTTGGTGCAAATCCGGAAACCGGAAGTGCTAGTATTGCCGATCGAAGAGAGGAAGTGAAGGGTTATTTTCATATCAAATTTAGCACTTTATTCTATCAAAGTAGCACTTTATTCTATATATATATATATATATATATATATATATATATAAATGTTACCAAATATCAAATTTGACACCAATAAACTAACACGAACTGGCTCTTTATCAATACCAAGTTTACACTTTCTAAATATTCATTCACAACTCTTTATACCTATTTATATGCGGGAAAGTCTAGGGGAGGACACTCCCGCTTATTTTTCTGTTAAGAAAATGCATGATTCGTGGAGATATGTACCTAAAAATATCCACAGGCGAAATTTGGTGTGAAAACAATACCTCCCTTACTATCGTCGGTCGGTAAAAAGGAAACGCTACTTGTATAGGTAAAATGTCACTTCTGGTAGTCAGATCATGATGAAATTTGGTATCTCAATTTTTTTCATATTTCTAAATCTATATACAAAATATGAAGCAAATATCTCGAAGCAAACTGGTACTTTACTTGAAAGGTAAACGCAACCATTGTAGGTAAAGTACCACTTCCGGTTAACCGATTTTGACGAAATTTTGATAGAAATCTACAAATTGTGAATAATATCGGTGTACAAAATTTCGAAGTCCTAGCTTGATTAGTTTTTGAGTAAATTTGCTTACAGACATTACATACATACATACATACATACATACATACATACATACATACATACATACATACATACATACATACATACATACATACATACATACATACATACATACACACACACAGACATAATTCCAAAAGTGGTTTTTTCCGACTCAGGGAGGTCTAAAACGTCAAGATCTATCGAAATCTCGAAGTCGAAATTTTTGACGATTCCAATACTTCCCTTATACGAAGTATGCGGGAAAGTAAAAAATTAAAAAAAAAACTTGAAAAACAATATTTCTTGTTAATAATGTAGCCGGTCCTTTTGTAAGGGATAGTCCGTAGACGACCGAGTGTAATGGTGGTCCCTTTTTCCTCCAATAAAGTCCGTCTGCTCTCGACGCTAACCCCTCTGTCTTTGTCTCTTCAACAACTCTTCTGGGGAAACGTATTACAATAATCTTTTCCAAAAATAAATTTATTTTTAAATAAATAAATAAATTTTAATTTTTTTATTTTTTTTTTTTAGGGATTAATGATATTTTTAAAATATCATTACAATATATATATATATATATATATATATATATCTGAGATAGATTTAGATAATCGTTAGTTATTCTTTCAAATCTATCAGTATAGAGTTCATGGTCTTCACGTTTAACGAATTGGTTACCAAAGCGAGAGGATTTTCATGGACTTTGGGAGGCCAATTTGTGTCAGTGCCTTATTGGACATCCAAACACAAACACAAAAGAGCAATGCACACATAAACCAATGGTACCCGCTTTGCATTCAGAACAGTTCGGCCAAGGCTAACGGCTAACGTAATACATACTGCTGAGATAAATTTATCTGTTTCTCTCTCTCTTTCTGTTTAAATATATAAACAAAATTATATATCTATTGTCTCTCTTTCTCTTTCTCTAATTCTTGTTGTTAAATGTTCATTCACAATCAAGATTATCGGTAGGAGGTCAACGGACAGACAATAAAAAATCTACTATCATATCATTTTAATGCAATATTGCAATTTAATGCAGATGGATTAAGAAATTTAAGTGGTCGTTATTTTTTTTTTTTTTGTCGTTGTTGTTGTCATTGTTGTTGTACACTCAACTGAAATGTCATTGGTTGGATTATTGATTGGTTAATTGCAAATTTTAACAAAATGAAGGTTATTACGATATTGTTTTTTTTTATACTTATTTAAAAATAACTTATACCTTTCGAGTATAAGTAGATATTTAGATAATCCATAGTATATAAATTTGAATGATAATATAGAATAAACTAAAACTTTCTATACATCTATATGTGATTACAACAAGATTTGCTGAAAACAAACCAAATAGCAAATATAATTATCGTATACAAATATATATTTTCAATTATATATTAACTATTAATCCTAGATGTTGGATAATATATATTTTTATTCATTTATTAAAATATGAATACAATATTATTGTAGTTTCAATTTTCAATTCTAGTATATAAATTAAGGGTTAGTAGATTTGATTAGAAGATGGGCTGGGCAGGATAAATGAATACATACGGAATTTCGCAGATTTGAAAATCCTAAATGGAATCGCATTTTCAAATTTAAATCTAAAAAGGATAGTAATCGTGATAAGAGGAAATTTTCAAATAATAAAATATTTAATAATCTAGATTGAAAAATAATAAATAAAATTTATTTCAATGATTAGGAAATTTTTTTACCCCTCTTTTTTTCACACATCCTAATCTTTTCTTTTGAAATCACCTTCATTTAACTCAATAATGATAATATTGATCTTATAAGTATATTAAATGTATAATATTATAATATAATATCTATTCTATAATTATTTTAGTAAAATACATTTGTAATAATTTTTATATTATACTAAATTAAAAAAAAACTTTTTAATATACGCGCTTTTTAATCAAAAATGCCTTAAAAAATAGAAAATAAAATATTAATAAAACTTTGAATATTTTTTCTATTTTTAATTATAAAGCGTGTTTATTAAAAAGTTGTTTTATTGATTTATTTTTTTGTTTTTAATATTTTAGTTTTATTAACTTCACTTTTCTGTCTATCTGTAATGTTGTCTGTAAATTTGAAATTGGACTTTAACATACTTCTAGATGAGCGATTTTGCTCAAATTTGAACGTATATTGAAAGTCGATGACAGTGCAATAATCAAAAAGAAATATTTTTAATTTTTCAAAATTATGGATTTTTAAAATTTGTGAATTTAATTATATTTGTATAGAAAATATAAAATATAAAAAAAAAAATTGAATTCAATATACGTTTTAAATTTGAGCGAAATTGCTCAACTAGAAGTGGGTTAAAATCCAATTACAAATTTACAGACAATATTACAGACAGACAGAAAAGTGAAGTTAATAAAAAGCTTATGAAAATTCAATGTGTTTTATTATTTATCAGTTACCATTCGTTTGAATTATTTGCTTTTTTATATATAAAATTGAATTTTAGCAAATACACTTTCTACATAATCAAAAAGAATAATATTTTTCATTTTTTAAGACCAATTCCAATAAAATTAGAAGGGGTTCTTTTCAATGCGGTTTTATTTGTTGTCTCTCTTCTTGAACGCAATCCTTTAATTTGCAATTCAATATTTTTAGCTTTTTTCTTGGAAATTCATATGTTTATTTGTAATAAAATTACCTTCTTAATTTATTTTTCAAATGTTTTCTTTTAATATGTTCGAAAAGGGTCAAGAACATGGCTAAGTTTCTGTTAATTTATTAATATTTACAAATATTGACGTAAAAACATATAGTTCTTCTTGAAATATAATATATTTTTTATAATTCATTATATTTATACTATTGCTGTATAATTGCAGGGTAAATGTACTCTATTTTTTATTGTTATATTGTGTCTTAAGAAGTTAACCCCATTATACCAAACATTGTTGATTATGATTCAATAAATAATTTTTGTTTGCCATTTTTGATGTTTTTAAATTTTAAAAGTCGCTTGAAGTTATATTATTTAGTTTCTTTGAGAAATAAAATATTTTTTTCAGAATTGTTGTAAATCTTTTTATTATCGCATACATAACAAAATTCAGAAAATCTCATAATGATTGGACCATCTTAATTCTTCTACTTATTATGTATATTTTTCTATACATATATGAATGTGAAAGTAGAATTTAAAAGAGAAAATTTTCTTATATATCTACTATAAAAATTTGCCCTTCAATTGCCAAATAAGAATAATATTATGTATGGTATATAACATAAAAATTATTTTATAAAAATAATAAATAATATATATATATGAATATAAAAAATGAATATATATGAATGAAAAATGTAAAAAATATTTGTATACGATATATGTATGTAATTCGAAATTCTATATTAATTAATTAAAAAAAAATATATTTTTATATGAAATCAAAAGATAATTAAATAACAAATTCTATTTTTATAATAATCAGATAAAACAGTTATGATTTTTATAATAACCTTGGTAAATAAATTTTCATAAAAAATAATCTTAATATAATAATCCACTAACCGACATTATTTCCATCCTTTAAAATTTACACGTTCATTATGATTGTGATTTAATTATTTTTTAATTTTCTTTATTTATTATAATTCAAGGACTGAACCATATTTTGTCTATATAATACTATTTTTTTTCATCTGCATTAATTTATTTAATATTAATTTTTAAATGAATATATTGTAACAAAAAAATAAAAAAAATAAAATATTTGTAATCATATCATTAAGATGTTATGATTTCTTTGAATATAGTTAATTTAGTTGATCTAAATGACATTTTGGAGGTGGTGTAGATTAGAAGAATATATAAACAAATTTGCCTTCACTTACACTATTTTTATTTATATAATGACACGCGCATTAAAGTCTCCAAAGTGTTTTAGCTATTTTTACCTGTAAGATATTTAAGTGAGAGAATAATAATTCTATTTATAATTTCAATTTTATTCTAATGGGCTTCATACATTCAACATTCCAATGATTAGTTAATCGATGATATTTTTCAATTCCTTTTACGCTCTAGTGGCCTTCTATTCTTCATTAATTATTTGGATAATATTATTTTTATTATAATTCCACTTTAACCTTAAATTTATATTAAAATAATTGCAATTTTTTTTCATATCAATTTTGATTTTGTAATAAACCATCATTTGTAATTTGTAAAGCCTTGAGAAAATAGTAAAAAAGTAATCAGAGTTCATCAACTGTGACCTGTTTATTGTTATAGGTTTTTCTTGAAAAAAAAATACACAACAGGTGTTGAGTGCAACTAAGTAATAATAATAATAATAATAAACAATTAAACAAGGACTTTGCATTTAAGAAATATTCCCTCCTTTATTACTAGTAATTCTTAATCCTTCAGTAAATCCTATCATGAATTTGTGGATATTTTTATTTATAAAATATGCACTTGACCTTAATAAATATGTAATTTTAGATATTTTGTTTTATGAAAGTTGAACCAATTTTCGTGTATCTCATTTACTTTTTATTATCTGTCAGATAAAACATTTACGAAAAAATCTCAATTATCTAATAATAATATATTATTATATTTAAATTATTAAATGGAAAAAATTATAAATTTTCAAGTACAAAATAAAAATTAAAATTAATTTAATAGCTTTTCAAAATTTTTACAATTATTGGTGACAGAATTTAAATAGATTGTTTTTTTAATTAAAGGTGAATCAACAAATAATAAATTAGCTATTTAACCAACTTTTTCCATTTTAGAAATAGGAAAAATGTAGAAACTAAAGGTTAGGATGGTCCATTGATCAATTTTATCAATCAATCAAAAATTAAATTGATTTCTCTTTACACTAAGCTTTCCTAATTAAAATTTTTAATCTATTTTTGAGGTATATAATCAAAATACTTATATTATAAAAATGTATTTCTGTTTTTTATATTAAATTAATCAAATCATTATAGAAAATGAAATTATTAAATAAATTTGATTATTAATAATTATGTGCTTCAATAAATTTTGGTTTTGATGAAGTTATTTATATCCTTTCTCTCTGAGATATCATAATTAATAAGAGTAAATTAAAATTTGAATAAAATAAACCGGTCTGATTTAAATATTAATTATTTTCAAGCTGAAGTAATTAAGAATTTTATTTATTTATTTATTTTAAAATTCGATAGATTGCAAATATGTTGTTTTAATGGTCAGTGAAGTTTGATTGTCGGGCCTTGGTGGTTTTAATTAAATATTGATTCATAAACATTTGTACACTTTGACTAAAGTTATAAAATGTTTATTAATTATTTTTATACATCCGTCTGAGCATATTTGTCTAAAATATTATTGGTAAATATTAGTAAAAAATTCAATGAAATATTTAAAAATAATTAAAAGTTATTGCCAAAAAATACATTGATAAATATTATATTTTTAAAAAGAATAGATATTTAAATAAATTTAACGATTTATGTTTTTAATTTTTAATAAAAAAGAATATTTTCTTTTCGAATTTGGAAAATTCGATTAATGAAAAGTAATTATGTATAAAATTTGCCGCTCGCAACATATATATATATATAAAATTAAATTTTAAAAAATAACATTTTTTTAAATTTCATAGAGGCTCTTGGTATCTCATTCTACCACACTCTTTATAAAAAATATTAATTATGTTTATACAATATAATTATATTTTAAATTTTATATTTTCAAAAATTTAAATATATATATATATATAGTATATACATATAAATAAAATATACATTTATAAAGCAAAAAAAAGTAATTTTTTCAATGAAATAATTTATTCTAAATATCGTTCAACTTTTTTTTTAACTTTTATATAAATATTTTTTTTTTCAAAATTCCTTATTTAAAAAAAAATTACATTCATTATTTTATTATAACCTGTTTGAATAATTTTTTTAATTAATAAATTTTTATATTAATAAATTGATTTTTCATGTTCATTCTCTTGTTTATTAAAATAAAAAAATATACATATATATAGATATATATATATGATATATGCATATAAATAGGATGTTAAGTATTACTATTTATTTATTTATTTATATTTTAGTAAAAAGATAGATAATTTGGAAGATGATAAGAAATAAAAAAAAAATAAGAAAAAAAAAATTGCCGGTTGTCATTTAACCGGCGTGGGCTGTGAGAAAAAGCAGTAGAATCGCTTGCGGGTGGGACAGAACGAGAGGGAAAGTACACTTATTTCGAGTACAAAATAGAGAGAGGTGACTCACGGTTGGAGAGAGTTGGTGGCCACCTCGGCGGTGCCGATGTTAACGCCACGCGGACCGAACCGAAACTGGGAATGCCACAGGGGGGACATAACACGATCCCCTCGCAGAAAGTGGGGGCGAACAGAGAAAGGGGAAATATTTGCTGGGTCAGGGACACGGCTCCTGGAACACGTGCTTCCAAACACATTCAGTTCAAAAAATATTGCAAAAATTATTACCACCACCCTTCTGTCATGAGAAAGAAAAAATTATGTTTCCGAAGTGTGTTACATCAAAACTAACTAAATTTTTTTTTTTTTCAAAATGATTATTTTTTTTATTATCAATATTTTTAAATATTTTGAAGTAAAAGTTAAGACCATTGGAAAGCAGCACCTATCCTCCTCTTAAAAGAATGAATTAAAATGATAAAAAAGTATTTTTTCATTATTTTTTTTTTTAATTATTAACAAATATCGTTACAATTAATATAGATAATTAGCTGTAACAATATTTTTTTTTACTCATCAGAACAGTGGCGTACCTAGAACTTTTGCCGCCCGGGGCGATCTCGAGTTTGCCGCCCTTTCTATTATAAGTCAATCAAATAATGGTTTTTATAAATTAATACACATAAATAAATTATTAAGTTATTTAATCAATATTAATTAATACACAGAGTAAATTTTTTACACATATTTGTATGCACTCAAACATATTTATATAATATTTACTCTTCTAGCTTTCATACTAGAAAAATCGTGTATAATGCTCTCAAAATTTATATTATTTGTAATCTCTTGTTCTAATGACAATATTGCAAGATTTTGTAGTCTTAATTGACTCATTGTAGAACGAAGATAATTTCGCCGAACAAAATCTTAAAGATGCGTTTTCGAATTCAACGAATTTTAATGAATACAATAAAATAAAATTATTATCCTGTTCTTGAAATTAGAATTCAGAATTTACACTAAAATGCATTTATATACAACGAGGAATAATGTATTTATTAAAGCTTTTGTGGTTATTTTGATAATTATTAAGAGAATTTTTATTAAAAGACCACATTATTTGTATAAAATTATTTATTAAATTAAAATAATTGTACAACGTTTCAACTGCTTATTCTGCAGTCGTTTTCAAGTAACCGTACGCTTGCTCCGATTCAAGCGGACTGATGCATGTCGGGACACGTCACCTCTTATATAGGCAGTGATATTGGCGCCAATTTTTGGCTCCAATTTTTACCGCCAATTCTTAATCTCAACATGAAGTCAGCAGCAATTGTCAAAGCAAGCGTTTACAATCAAGAAGTATGATAGTGCATTATGTCTCTAAAATGAAGATACTAAATTATTTCCATAATCAAGATATATACATAAATACACATTAGATTAATTATATTTAATTTAATCTGACAAATTTTACTCATCCAACACTATGTTCCACATCTTATTAAGTCTATATCCATCCTCTTTGTTAATATTATTGGGATGATTATCAATTTCTATAGATTCTTTTATTTTTCTTTTCCACCAATTATTTTCAATATGAAGTGTTTCTACATTATCTAAATTTATTTTATGTCCTGTTGTTAAGGCATGTTCTGCAATTGCTGATTGATTTGGATGTTTCAATCTAATGGCTCTCTCATGTTCAGACAGTCTTGTAGAAATCTTTCTACTTGTTTCACCAATGTATACTTTTTTGCATTCACAAGTTACCTTATAAACTCCATTATTTTCGTTTTTAATTTTGTCTTTTATATTTGAGGTGAGAGAAGACATTTGTTTATGAGGTTTATATGTTACTCTGATGTTGTGTTTCCTCAATTTTGACGCTATTTTTTCTGTTGTTCCTTTTATATAAGGTAATGTTATTTGTGATCTGTATATTGGTTTTTCATTTTCATTTTTGATTTCTGTCTTTTTTGTTTTACTGAATTTCCTAATTTCATATTCCGAGAAGCCATTGTTTATGAAAGCTTCCTTCAATCGTTGTTTTTCTTTTTTAATGTTTTCATTTGAGCATATCTCTTCGGCTCTTTTGTGCAGTGTTTTTATCACTCCATATTTTTGTGATGGATGGTGGTGGGAATCTGCGTGGATATATCTGTTGGTGTGAGTTGTTTTCCTGAAAATATCAAACCTTAATCTATTCTGTTTCTTTTTAATTAATACATCAAGAAACGGTAACTCTTCATTTATTTCCCATTCAACGCTTAGTTTTATATTTTTATGTAAATTATTTGCTGCTTCTACAAATTTAACTAAAGAATCCTTACCATGAGGCCAAATCATCAAAATATCATCCACATATCTAAGAAACAGTTTTGGTTTCTTTATTGCATTATTGACCAATTTTGATTCAAATTCTTCCATGAATATGTTAGCGAATACTGGGCTTAGTGGACTACCCATAGCACATCCTTCTTTTTGCTTATAAATCTTTTTATCATAAATAAAGTATGTAGATTTTTGGCAAAATTCTATTAATTCGAGAGTATTTTTATCTAATGTAATGTTTGATTTTATAATCTCAATGGTCTCGTCAATAGGAACATTTGTGTACAAGGAGTCCACATCCAGACTCACCAATATATCATTTTTTGTAATTTCTACTTTTGATAACATTTCTACTAAGTGGGTGGAATTTTTAACGTATGAAAAATTAGTACCTGTAAATGGTTTTAACAAATGTGCTAGATATTTTGATGAGTTGTAAGTCACTGAATTGATTTGACTAACTATTGGTCTTAAAGGTTTGTTGGTTTTATGGATTTTGGGATTACCGTATATTTTTGGTATTTGTGGATCTTTCGGTTTTAATTTATCTTTATCTTTTTCCTCAATAGGTAGATTCTTTATTATTGATTTTAGTTTTCTACAGAATTTATCCGTTGGATCTTTTTTCTGTATTTCGTAGGTAGAAGAATTCAAAATATTTTCCATTTTTTGTTTATAATCCACTGTATTCATTACAACAGTGGCGTTACCTTTGTCGGCAGGGATAATCTTTAGAGAGTCATCGTTTCTAATTTCCTTCAGAGCACGCATCTCAGATTTTGTCAAATTTGGTTTGGGTGGTTTAGCATTTTTCAGTATGTTAATCGTATCAAATCTAATTTCCTCTGCAATGTTGTTTGGTAACTTGTGAATGCAAAAAAGTATACATTGGTGAAACAAGTAGAAAGATTTCTACAAGACTGTCTGAACATGAGAGAGCCATTAGATTGAAACATCCAAATCAATCAGCAATTGCAGAACATGCCTTAACAACAGGACATAAAATAAATTTAGATAATGTAGAAACACTTCATATTGAAAATAATTGGTGGAAAAGAAAAATAAAAGAATCTATAGAAATTGATAATCATCCCAATAATATTAACAAAGAGGATGGATATAGACTTAATAAGATGTGGAACATAGTGTTGGATGAGTAAAATTTGTCAGATTAAATTAAATATAATTAATCTAATGTGTATTTATGTATATATCTTGATTATGGAAATAATTTAGTATCTTCATTTTAGAGACATAATGCACTATCATACTTCTTGATTGTAAACGCTTGCTTTGACAATTGCTGCTGACTTCATGTTGAGATTAAGAATTGGCGGTAAAAATTGGAGCCAAAAATTGGCGCCAATATCACTGCCTATATAAGAGGTGACGTGTCCCGACATGCATCAGTCCGCTTGAATCGGAGCAAGCGTACGGTTACTTGAAAACGACTGCAGAATAAGCAGTTGAAACGTTGTACAATTATTTTAATTTAATAAATAATTTTATACAAATAATGTGGTCTTTTAATAAAAATTCTCTTAATAATTATCAAAATAACCACAAAAGCTTTAATAAATACATTTATGAGAAATATAACCTAAAAATTCAAAAGCAGGTAAGGAGTTATGATGGATTAATTGTTAAAAAAGCAAAATTATTAAGTTCTTTGAATTTCTTAAAAAGATGTCGTGATCAAGATATTATACCAAAAGGCTTTTATATTAAGCGAGTTGTATACACAAAAAGAGCGACTAGCATATATAATAATGCTAGTTTGGCTCTGTTACGAGAACGCATCACAAATATCAGGCAAGTTTTATTTACATTAGACACTGATTTATTCAATATATATAATAATCTAAAATCTGTTTTAACCCAGGAAGAAATTTCTTATTTGCAGCACGTATCCCAGACACACTTTAAATTTACACATAAAAAACAAACCGATATTCAAAAATCAAAATTTGATAAACTTTCATTCAATAAGACTAAAACATCTATTCAGAATTTTGATAATAACAAATTAGTAGTCAATCTATCAAATAAAAGTCTTGACAAAAATACCATCTCAGTGTTAGCAAAAGGACCAAAGTTCTCCATAGCACCGAATAAAATTCCAAAAATTGAGATAGTTAGTTCAATTGAATCATCCTTATATAACTTACCAAACAACATTGCAGAGGAAATTAGATTTGATACGATTAACATACTGAAAAATGCTAAACCACCCAAACCAAATTTGACAAAATCTGAGATGCGTGCTCTGAAGGAAATTAGAAACGATGACTCTCTAAAGATTATCCCTGCCGACAAAGGTAACGCCACTGTTGTAATGAATACAGTGGATTATAAACAAAAAATGGAAAATATTTTGAATTCTTCTACCTACGAAATACAGAAAAAAGATCCAACGGATAAATTCTGTAGAAAACTAAAATCAATAATAAAGAATCTACCTATTGAGGAAAAAGATAAAGATAAATTAAAACCGAAAGATCCACAAATACCAAAAATATACGGTAATCCCAAAATCCATAAAACCAACAAACCTTTAAGACCAATAGTTAGTCAAATCAATTCAGTGACTTACAACTCATCAAAATATCTAGCACATTTGTTAAAACCATTTACAGGTACTAATTTTTCATACGTTAAAAATTCCACCCACTTAGTAGAAATGTTATCAAAAGTAGAAATTACAAAAAATGATATATTGGTGAGTCTGGATGTGGACTCCTTGTACACAAATGTTCCTATTGACGAGACCATTGAGATTATAAAATCAAACATTACATTAGATAAAAATACTCTCGAATTAATAGAATTTTGCCAAAAATCTACATACTTTATTTATGATAAAAAGATTTATAAGCAAAAAGAAGGATGTGCTATGGGTAGTCCACTAAGCCCAGTATTCGCTAACATATTCATGGAAGAATTTGAATCAAAATTGGTCAATAATGCAATAAAGAAACCAAAACTGTTTCTTAGATATGTGGATGATATTTTGATGATTTGGCCTCATGGTAAGGATTCTTTAGTTAAATTTGTAGAAGCAGCAAATAATTTACATAAAAATATAAAACTAAGCGTTGAATGGGAAATAAATGAAGAGTTACCGTTTCTTGATGTATTAATTAAAAAGAAACAGAATAGATTAAGGTTTGATATTTTCAGGAAAACAACTCACACCAACAGATATATCCACGCAGATTCCCACCACCATCCATCACAAAAATATGGAGTGATAAAAACACTGCACAAAAGAGCCGAAGAGATATGCTCAAATGAAAACATTAAAAAAGAAAAACAACGATTGAAGGAAGCTTTCATAAACAATGGCTTCTCGGAATATGAAATTAGGAAATTCAGTAAAACAAAAAAGACAGAAATCAAAAATGAAAATGAAAAACCAATATACAGATCACAAATAACATTACCTTATATAAAAGGAACAACAGAAAAAATAGCGTCAAAATTGAGGAAACACAACATCAGAGTAACATATAAACCTCATAAACAAATGTCTTCTCTCACCTCAAATATAAAAGACAAAATTAAAAACGAAAATAATGGAGTTTATAAGGTAACTTGTGAATGCAAAAAAGTATACATTGGTGAAACAAGTAGAAAGATTTCTACAAGACTGTCTGAACATGAGAGAGCCATTAGATTGAAACATCCAAATCAATCAGCAATTGCAGAACATGCCTTAACAACAGGACATAAAATAAATTTAGATAATGTAGAAACACTTCATATTGAAAATAATTGGTGGAAAAGAAAAATAAAAGAATCTATAGAAATTGATAATCATCCCAATAATATTAACAAAGAGGATGGATATAGACTTAATAAGATGTGGAACATAGTGTTGGATGAGTAAAATTTGTCAGATTAAATTAAATATAATTAATCTAATGTGTATTTATGTATATATCTTGATTATGGAAATAATTTAGTATCTTCATTTTAGAGACATAATGCACTATCATACTTCTTGATTGTAAACGCTTGCTTTGACAATTGCTGCTGACTTCATGTTGAGATTAAGAATTGGCGGTAAAAATTGGAGCCAAAAATTGGCGCCAATATCACTGCCTATATAAGAGGTGACGTGTCCCGACATGCATCAGTCCGCTTGAATCGGAGCAAGCGTACGGTTACTTGAAAACGACTGCAGAATAAGCAGTTGAAACGTTGTACAATTATTTTAATTTAATAAATAATTTTATACAAATAATGTGGTCTTTTAATAAAAATTCTCTTAATAACGAGGAATAATATTCGAAATCATATAGTTAATTATAATTTAAATAAATCAAATAGTAAACTTATAATAATCATAATAATCATTTATTATTCAAGAAAGAAAAAAAATAAATATGAAATGAATAAGTTGCTTTTTACAACTATAACTAAATATAAAAAATGCCGCCCCAAGATAAGTGCCGCCCGGTGCGGACCGCACTCACCGCCCCCCCCCCCCCTTAGGTACGCCACTGCATCAGAATAAAATAAATTTTTTTAATTATTTACATTTATTGAAAAAAGAGTAACGGTTTTATTAGCAGTGATACGTTTTCGAAAAAATTATTAAACTATTTAGAAAAATTAAATGTATACATAAAGATAATTCATGGTAATTCAAATTTGCTTATAATAATCTCTATTATTATCAATAATTGCATGAAATAAGAAAAAGCTGGAAAATTAATTCAAGTTAAGTTCTTGAAAACAATTTCAAAAACATTTAAAGAATATCTTATTTTTGAATTGTATTCCAATTATTTTATTTCTATTTTACCTTAGAAACATTTGAAAATTGAAATCTGTTATGTAATAATTTGTATATATGTAATCTTAAAGAAGAGTAACAAATTTATTGTCTCGAAATTAATTTGATGAGATTGAAAAATGAAAACCGTTGAATTTATTTATTAATAATGAACAAATTATTTTAATGAATTAATTAATTGTGTGAAAATATCGAAATTTTAAAAGCATAATTTAATAAGTTGACCTGTGGCCAGTCCTTTGAAGTAAATTAATTTCCAGCTACAGAAACAATTTCAAATAATTTTAATATATCTATTAATGTAATAAAAAACAGATATGGATACATAAATAATAAATATAAACATTTTTAATTTTATTTTATTTATAATATATATATGCAAGACCAGGGTGTGACGTCATCAATGGCTGGATGACGTCATATAATTTTAAATTAAGAAAAAACTAATGAAGACGATTTTCCCGAGGATAAAACCAATACAAAGTGCATGATTTGTGGAGATATATAAAAAAAACTCCTCGTGTGAAATTTGGTGTGAAAATAACCCTTCCCATCCTAACGTCGATTACTAATACTACCACTTCCAGTTTCCCGATTTGCACCAAAAGTTGATCAATTCATCCCACTGATGCATTAAGTAAATATACCAAATTTCATCAAAATCCGTTCAGC